>CALSCQ010000749.1:0-22658 GCA_943704525.1 Pigoraptor vietnamica
TCTCTATCCTTTTTTTCTCCTCCCTCCCTCCTCCTTTTCTTTTCTCTTTTTTTTCTCTTTTTCCTTTTTTTCTTTCGTGCTTTACGGGCCTGAATGCCTTTTCTGTATTTTTCTTACCTCTGGAACTCTTCCTTCGGCCTTACTTTGTCCTTCTCTTTTTCTTCGCCTTTGCCTTTTCTATTGTGAGCTTAATTAGGGCTGTATTTGAGTTGGTAGGTTGGAAAACAATAACTTCATGCACTAACGGTAAGCAAGCCCCAATTGTAGATAGGCCCATTTCTGGTTTAGACTTCCGTGGTGCTATCGCAATAGTCTTTTGCGAGTGTTTAAGTTACGTATGTTCGAGTGGCTCGCCCAGATATGCGTTACGGGCTTAACACGACGCGTGTAGCTACTCGGCGATGCCTAAGAGACAGCCGAATCACCATGGACGCGCTTCACCTTATCCTTTCGTACACGGGCAAAGTTCGAGCGTAGTAACGATGCTAGAACAGATAGAAACCCTACTGTCTTGCGACGTAGTTAACCCAGCTCGCGTGGTCTTTTCATGCTCGAACAGAGCAACCCAAGGTAGCGCCTGCACCACCGGGAGAGACCGAGCCGACATCGAGGTGCCGATCAAACGCTTAGATCCGGACTCTGAGCGTTTACTAGCCTGTTACCCCCGAGGTAACTTTTGTCCAATGAGCGCCGACGGAACCGTTTCCTATCGGCGGGTCACTATAGCCCGCTTCCGCGCCTGGTCGGAGAGTTTTCCTTCCAGTCGAGCGTCCATTTGCTATTACACTCAACGTCGAGTAACTGGTTCGACGGAGGACACCCAATACGTACCTTCGTTACACTTTAGAAGGCAGCCTCCCCAGCGAAAAGCCCAAGCCGCAGTAGTCCGATGTTGGTCGTAAGTATGGTGGGCTCGTCCGAGGAAAGACCGGGAGTTGCCGAAAGGTACCATACGGCTGCGGCTTAGCTTGAAGCTCTACGGGGTCTTCTCGTCCCGTTCTAGCTAGTGAGTATCTGCACTCACATTCCACTTTCGTGAAGGCTTCCGCAGAGACAGTGCGAGTCACGTTGCCCTCTTCATACAAGTCTCCAATCAAGAGACGATTGATTACGCTACATTACCACGGTCATGGTTACCGCGTCCATTCAGCACGTCTTGACCCCCATAGCTAAGAAATACCACGGGAGGAGTGATAGGTGCCAGCGGGCAAGGGACGATCTCGATACATTGGCTATACGCCTTCGCCGAGACCTATGGTTTTGGTAACCAGTCTAACTCGCCTCTTTAGTGCCACTCGCTGTCTGAGATATGAGACGCGAGCCAACCTTATTGCGTACTTACGGTTGCAATTTGCCGAGTTCCTTAGCGGAAGGTCGCTTGCCCCGTGGTGGTATACACCTGCTTACTTGTGTCAGATAGAGTACAGTTATGACGACATATATTATTACAAGAGATGATTTCATTTCCTATAAGGTGGTACTTGGGTAATATATGTTTGATAGCGCTTATTTCCAGGTCACGTTAGTAACGTCAGCGCTACCTACTCTTCACTACGCCGAGACCGGAATCGTTGAGAGACTGATATCACATGTGGCGGCTATGGCCAAACCACATAAACCCGAAGCTTTAGGGGATTCCCTTAATTTCACTACTAGTACCAGCATAATCACCGGTGATATCCACCGCGCTCGACTACTCATAATGCCTCAGCTTCGACGACGATCTGAACTCCAAGTATTGTCGGCAGGATCTCACTCACCCTTTGAGCTGTTACGCTTTCATTATAGACGAGCTGCTTCTAAGCCAATCTCGAGGGGGTCAAAGAGAGAGCCCGCCTTAGTACTAAGATCGCCTTAGGAGTCTTAGCTGGAGGGCAGAGCTGTTTCTCTTTCGACATTCGACCTTCGCGCCGAGTGTCCTACTAGTCTAGAGAATCACAGAGATTCGAGGTTTGACTGTAGTGAGTAGAGATAACTCCCTCAATTACAACCAGAGCCTTACCATCGGTGAATTCCAAAGACCGCGGGTCTGCAGACCCTTTCGTCGAGAACCAGCTATCACGGTGTTCGATTAGCCTTTCACCACTATGCTGATGTCATCCCATCACTTTGCTACGTGAACGGGTTCATCCCTTAGCTTGGTTTCAGCTTATAGAGTGTCTAATAGGTATTCCTAGTAGACATCTAAGAGCTTAGATGCTTTGCCAGGAGAGTTTTTAACTCCAGGGAGCAATTCCGAGCTGCAGATTGCAACAGCATAGATCACACCGTTTCGGGTCAATTCGCTAGCACTACCGCCCCTATAGACGCGCTTTCGCTAAGTTTTCGTCTAATGACTTAAACAAGCGCGAACGAATTACTAGCTGATCCATTATGCAAAAGGTACCTCGTACTATAGCACGAGTGCTTATAAGCAGTAGTTTTACTGACGTTCCCTCACGGTACTTTTCACTATGGGTCTCAAGCAGTTCAACGTACACGAAGACGGGTCTCCGATGTTCCACCAGCTTAACCTTTGCTAGTGTACTAAAATAACTTTTAGTGTGGCAGATATACGCCAAACTATGGCTATTGAATACTAGTCCGTGGTCGCTCGCCGCTACTGACGGACTCTCGTTTGGATTCTTACTAGCGCTACTCAGATGAATCATTTCGCGATGAAGGTATCGATTTGTTCTAATTTCTTAGGCGGGTAGCCAATATTGAGTCATTAAGATCCAACATGGTACCGCGATACCTGGCATTTCTGGTGTCAACGCGGTTGCTAATACCAGATGATTTGCCTTTCTGTTGAGCCTAGACGTACCACTACTGCTTTCTAGTGTTTTCCAACAAAACCGGCGTACTAACCGGTAAGTATTGGCTTTCTGGTTCGAATCAATTCAGGTGGGTTGACGAATTTCGTAAAGCCTATTACTTAGGGGTTGGGTATATATTACTGATTTAATGTTGCTTGATTAGGGTTAAATTTAGAGTTGATGTCCTCATAGGTAGAAAGGCCATAGGATTTACGCTGTGGCTGGAGTTGCACTAACAACAACTGGAACTTCGTTTCACGTGTGTTCGACTGTTGGAGTAGTAAGGACTCATTCTAAACTGTCACTGGCTTCAGCTCTTAGTGTAGGTCTATTGAGTCAGAAATTACGAAGGTATTGTTCGAATAGTTCTTCGAGCGGTTCGACCGGGGCGAGAGCCAGGAGAGCCGCGAAGAAGTAGGCAGTGGCGACGAGGGAGATATAGGAACCTATACTAGATATGAAGTTTCAAGGCATGTAAGCGTCGGCATAGTCCGGAATACGTCGAGGCATACCGTTATAGCCTAGCATGTGTTGCGGGAAGAAGGTAATGTTAACGCCGATGAAGGTTAGTCAAAAGTGGGATTTTGCCAGAATGGGGTTATATTGATAACCGGTGATTTTAGTTCATCAGTAGTAATAACCGGACAATACGGCGAAGACAGCACCCATGGATAGCACGTAATGGAAGTGAGCAACAACAAAGTACGTATCGTGGAACGCAATATCTAAAGCACCGTTGGCAAGCATAACACCAGTTAGTCCGCCAATTGTAAAGAGGAATACGAAGCCTATTGCGAAGAGAGCAGGTACCGTTAGACGAAGGGCACCGGCTCAAACTGTAGCGAGTCAAGAGAATACTTTGATACCGGTCGGGACAGCAATGACAATTGTAGCAGCTGTGAAGTATGCACGAGTGTCTACATCCATACCTACGGTGAACATGTGGTGAGCTCAAACTATGAATCCTAGAACGCCGATAGATAGCATAGCGTAGATCATACCGAGACGACCGAAGACAGTTTTATCAGCGGAGTATCCTAGAACGTGAGAGACAATACCGAAGCCAGGGATAATTAGAATGTAAACTTCAGGATGTCCGAAGAATCAGAAGAGGTGCTGGTATAGAATAGGGTCACCACCGGCAGCAGGATCGTAAAAGGAGGTATTGAAGTTACGATCGGTAAGAAGCATTGTGATAGCACCGGCGAGTACGGGGAGAGAAAGGGCGAGTAGAAAGGCAGTGACTAGAACAGCTCAACCGAAGAGGGAGAGTTCGTGTAGGGGTAGTCCGACAGCACGCATATTGAATACTGTGGTAATGAAGTTAATAGCACCGAGTAAGGATGAGACACCAGCAAGGTGGAGGCTGAAGATGGCTAGGTCAACGGACGGGCCTGAATGAGCTTGAACGCTAGCAAGTGTAGGATAAACGGTTCAGCCAGTACCAGCTCCTGTTTCAACAAAGGCAGAACCGAGGAGCAGTACTAAAGAAGGGGGAAGTAGTCAGAAGCTGATGTTGTTTAGACGCGGGTAAGACATGTCCGGAGCCGCGAGCATCAGAGGGACGAGTCAATTCCCAAAGCCGCCAATGAGGATAGGCATGACGGCGAAGAAGATCATTACGAAAGCATGAGCCGTAACAACTACGTTGAACAGATGACCATCACCATCGAGAACAGTTTGACCAGGTTCAGCGAGCTCAGTTCGAATGATCATACTCAACCCAAGACCGACAAGACCGGAGAAAGTACCAAAGAGAAGGTACAAACTTCCTATATTCTTATGGTTAGTTGAGAAGAGCCACTTAGATGACCAATCCAACTAGGAGATAGAGCGAAGAGTGTAAACATTACAGAGACCCACGGAGCAGGTCAAGAGAACAACTAGAGAGGTGACCTTTGTGTAAAGGTCGAATGGGTAGAACCGGATTCGAACCGATGACCCGTAAGGGATCCGATTTACAGTCGGACGCATTAACCGCTCTGCCACCTACCGTGTGGAGGTGATGCCTATAGGGATTGAACCTATATTCTCAGCGTATGAAGCTGATGTTCTATCCGTTGAACTAAAGCATTTGAAAGGGTTAGCCCGAGTGGGCCAGGAGAATTAAGCTATTGTAATAGTTAACCCCAAGAGCCCTACCCGTGTTTTAACTGGGATGTGTGTTACATCAAAGCGGTGGTTGAATGTTGTAGCTGGTAGTGAGCCCCTAGTTTCTCGTAGTTTTTGGGCTTTACTTCTGCGACCGAATCTACCTTGGACTTTAACAGAGATGGATCGGTTTATAGGTTGATTAGGGGCATTTAGAACGTCTAATACTTTATAGAAGTGAGTACTTGGAGAAGGCGAGAGAGAATTTAGAATAGGCATAATGGTACGTCGATATATACTATTTCTGTAAAGTAGTAGTAAGATTCTATAGTCTAAGAGGCCAGTTAATGCTATCAATAGGTTACTTAAAGGTGTTTGATGGCGGACTACTTTTCGATACCTTTTCTTACCGTGAGAAGTTCACTGAGTATCCTTTACAATACTAGGTCGTCCAAATTTGACTAATTGTAATAGTATTTTAAATAGTCCGGACGCAGTAGGTTTTCGGTGTGATTTGCGGGTAGTTTTTACTATTTTGTGTGTACTTAGTAGGGGTATGAGACGGTATGGATTTAATCGGGCTAAGGGTATTCTTTTGCGTTTATAGCCAGCTCTACGAAGCCGATAACGTAACTTACTGGTAATTCATCGATATATGTGTGAACGGTGGGTTGGCCTAGTTTTTCATAGATATTTTCATCGGTATTTACGTCTATTAGTTCATCAAGATAAGCGCTTTTTCATGTAAGGGATTCGCTTAGGTTTTTTAAGCTTTTTACGGTGGCGAGCTCTTTTCTTAGGCTTAACTAGTTTCTCATGACGACGTTTGATACGATGTAAGGTTAATGAGGTTAGAGCGCTTATTCGATGAGTATGGTTTAGTGCAGCGTACGAGTTGTAGCTCATTAAGAGTCTAAAGCGGATTAATCGTAATAATCTGAGTATTGCGAGTTGTTGTCATAGTAGGGCGAGGAAGTATAGGCTTTCATCTATGGAGTGAGCCGGTTGGAAGGTGAGTTTTCGTCGACGGAGGTGAGCTTTACTTTGTATGAATTTGCGGATAGTATATTGAACAGCGCGTTTTACTTTAACTCTAGGCTTAGCTAATTGTTGGCTTAGTAGGGAAGCGGAGAAAGAGGAAGCTAGATGAATATGGTGGACGATACGGACGTCAAAGCGGGTAGGTAAGGAAGTACAATTCGTTATAAGTGTTTGTAAGTGGTTTAGTAAGTAGAAGAGATGGTAGGATCAGGCTCGGCGAACCGTTCTATTTTTCTGACCTAGTTTAGGTATTCAACGTATATAGGGTTTAAATATTAATAGTGAGATACGTATTTGCCCTGATTTTCTTCAAATGACAGGCGTAGCGCAACGAACGTTCCGACTTCGTAGGGCTCAACGAATCAATTTAGTAATGTATTGGCTTTCTATGGTTAATTTTCCATCGTGTTTTGCTCATCAGTTTTGCTTTCAAGCTGTGAAGTAATTAGTGTGAAATAATACTGGATTAACGTGTTGGGCCACGGTTGTTGCGTATTACGGGGTAGCAGTATTCAGCTAGGCGGTGTCCTTTCATAGAGGGGTCGATACGTACTGGGTAGAAGTTACGACCGTTATGAACGAGTATAGTGACTGAAGGTCAAGTAGCGAGGATAGTAGTTTGGCGAGCATACGTTTTTTCATTGTGTTTAGGAGGTTTAGTTACGAAATGACGAGGGAGGTAGGGTATTTTTCAAGTTGAGCGAGCCATCGAATAGGTTGACCCCAGCAGGACTCGAACCTGCAAGGCTAATGCCTGCGCATTTTAAGTGCGCTGCGGTTACCTATTTCGCCATAGGAGGGTAGTTACCAAAGGTGCGATGATTCAAGAGCGATCGATACTAGCAGTGGTAGATAATACTCAAGCGATAGAAGCCAGATGTGTAAAGGTATATCGTGGCCGTTATCGTTCCGGGGTAGGGGCGACAGTACTAGTGAGTTTACGACGGTTTATGGAAGAAACGACAGAAGAGCCAGAACTTGAACTGATGCTGAGCCCAGGGGATCTACGTAAAGCGATACTTGTGCGTTCTAAGAAGGGAGCTCGGACAAGGGATGGGGGGTGAGTTCGTTCTGATGATAACGCGGTAGTTTTAGTACAAGCGGCAGAAAAGACTGGTGAACTACTTCCGATAGGAACTCGCGTAGCAGGGCCAGTTCTTCTTCGCGGTTTAACTGAATCACAAGAAGAGTTCTGAGAGTCGCTAGGGGCTGATATATTATAAGAATGGACCGACAGTATCACCTTTCCTGAACTCATTGCTGATTTGATTCGATGACTCGATATGGAGGCTCTTGTTATAGTATGGGCCTATGAACAAAGGGTAAGATAACTATGACAAGCACATATAATACGGCGCGACCAGACGAATTGGTGGCAATGTTGTCCCGTATGGAAGAGGTAACAGGTCAAAGGGGTAGAGCAACTTATGCTAAGAATGGCTATGCTGAGTTTGAATTGCGGCGTGGATATGAATTAGGAGGGGTGGTGACCTTGCGAGGAGAACGGTATTATTCACTGTTAGAGGTGCTAAGTAACCAGGTACAACCTAAACATCGCCGAGTGAAACAAGCTCTAACTGCAAAGAGGATAACCAATACTACGGCGTTAGGAGTTGATACTCTAGAGTTAGCGACCTATGCTCGACCGACTGATTGGGACTACGGTGCTAATATCTATTTGACTGGTTGAATGACTGACTATTGACTTATTGCAGCGAATAATGGTTAACTATAGTAAAGATAAAGTACGACGTCAACGTTGACAAGCAGAGGAACTATCGGCTTTAGTTTATAAAGCGATTGCTCGAGAGTCGGGCATTAAGTATTCGACTCGACAGCGTGGTATGATTCAAAGTGACAAAGTATATAGCTTCACTCGTTTAAGAAATTGCTGTGTACTAACGGGTAATGGACGTGCGGTGACTACTAAATTGAAAGCTTCTCGTCATGTAATTCGAACCTGAGCAAACTGAGGCGAGCTGCCAGGGTTACGACAAGGTCGTTGATAGAGTAATAGGGGGAAGGCCCTCCATAGTATCTGGGTCAGTTTACCGGGTTGAACAGCGAGCTTCAAACTCGCAGGTAGCGTGTTCGAGTCACGCACCCAGTGGTAAATAGGAGGGAATAGTGTGTCGGGTAGTATGCTTCAAGCTGCTAAGTTAATTGGTGCCGGTCTTGCTACGATAGGTGTTGCTGGTTCTGGAGTTGGTATTGGTATTGTTTTCGCTGCACTAGTGAACGGTACAGCACGTAACCCTAGTTTAAAACAACAACTATTTAGCTATTCAATCCTAGGTTTCGCAATATCTGAAAGTATTGCACTTTTCGCACTGATGATGGCATTCCTAATACTATTTGCTTTCTAACGTACCCTCTGAGGGGGTTTAGCGAGTAGCTCAATTTGGCAGAGCGCTTCGTTGATAACGAAGAGGATGCTGGTTCAATCCCAGCTTCGCTCAGGGGTCTCACGTAGCTCAGGGGTAGAGCGATTGCCTTGTAAGCAACAGGTCGTGTGTTCAATTCACACCGTGAGCAGTTCGAGAAGTGGCAGAGCGGTTTATTGCAGTCGCCTTGAAAGCGACCGAGTATTACTCCAAGGGTTCAAATCCCTTCTTCTCGGTTTATCTAACTATGCTCTATTTGTCTCTATTAATTTCTTTGATCGCCGCGATACTTGTAATTAGTGCTGCGAATCCAGTACATTCCGTATTGGCTCTTATCATAGTGTTTGTTAATGGAACGTTACAATTTGTCTCGATAGGTGCAGATTACTTAGCCTTAACATTGCTAGTGGTGTACGTAGGAGCGCTTTCAATACTTTTTCTATTTGTGGTGATGATGCTTAATATAAGATTAACAGAATTGACTGAAGATAAGACTCAGTTACTACCAGTGGGAGCATTGATCTGTGTACTATTTCTGATAGCCGTATGACCGAGCCTTCGCGATTTTAGTATGAACATCTCAACATCGTTTATCTATTGAACAAATTGAATAGACGCTCTTACAAGTCGTACATCCCTTCAGATAATAGGAGAATTGCTATATAGCCACGGACTACTATGATTATGGCTTAGCGGCTTAGTATTACTTCTAGCATTGATTGGTGCGTTAGTGCTTACACTTGATCATGAACGTGATATTAAACGACAAGATCTATTCAGTCAGACATCCCGTTAATAGATAGCTAAGTGTTAGCCTTTTTAGGCTTAGGTGGCATAGCACAGCAGGTTAGTGCACTCGCCTGCAAAGCGAATGAGCTGGGTTCGAGTCCCAGTGCAACCTCTAGATAAGAGTTATTACTTAGCACCAATCTCGAGGGATGTTTCGCTTAGATGTACCAGAAGCGTGAGCCTTATTTTTCCAAGATCCCGCCACTCGAGTTATGGAGGAACTAGTATTATTACATGATACGATCTTCTTCTATTTGATAGTAATAACAACGATAGTGGTATGAGTACTTGGTGTGATATTACGCACATTTCCAGCTAGAGCGGTGACACATAGAGCTCTAAGTCATGGTACAGCTATTGAAATAATCTGAACTCTCGTTCCAGCGTTTGTTCTAATGGCGATTGCTTTTCCGAGTTTTAAACTTTTATATTTAATGGATGAGGTATTAGATCCGGCAATAACAATCAAAGCGGTAGGGCATCAGTGATATTGAAGTTACGAATACTCAGATTATCCACAAGGAGCAATAGCGTACGACTCATATATGCTACCGACAGAAGATCTAACTATAGGAGATTATAGACTGTTAGAAGTGGACAACCGCATAGTGTTACCAGTAAAGACACACGTACGAGTACTCGTGACAGCGGCTGATGTATTGCATGCGTGAGCTATTCCATCCTTTGGAGTGAAAGTAGATGCAGTACCAGGGCGACTCAATCAGATCAGTTTCCTAGTTGATCGAGAAGGGGTGTTCTATGGTCAGTGTTCCGAGTTATGCGGGTCTAACCACGGATTTATGCCGATAGTGGTAGAGATCGTATCTGCACCTAGGTATATCAATTGACTTCAAACACAATGATCTTCAAATTAGATACGATAGGGGTAATTCCCTTGGCTGATTAGCTTAGTGGTAGAGCGAGGCATTGAAGCTGCTCAAGTGGGGGTTCGATTCCCTCATCAGCCGGATTGTAGCTCAGTTGGTGGAGCGGCAGTTTGTGATACTGAAGGTCGAAGGTTCAACCCCTTCCAATCCCTAAACTAATCGTTTTGCATTACGAGGGCGGCAGAAGTAACAAAAGGAGGAAGAAGAGGCGAAGGTCGCCGCCCAAAGAAAAGGAACAAAGAGGAAGAAAGCCAATAGTAAAACCCAGTGAACGAAGATAAAGAGTTTTTGAGGAAACTAAAGAAAGACCAAAGAATACTGAAGATAAATTAATGATAAACCAATGATAAACTAAAGAAAGACCAAAGAATACTGAAGATAAATTAATGATAAACCAAAGATAAACTAAAGAAAGACCAAAGAATACTGAAGATAAACCATAGATAAACTAAAGATAAACCGTAGATAAACTAAAGAAAGACCAAAGAATACTGAAGATAAACTATAGATAAACTGAAGAAAGACCAAAGAATACTGAAGATAAACCATAGATAAACTAAAGATAAACCGTAGATAAACTAAAGAAAGACCAAAGAATACTGAAGATAAACTATAGATAAACTGAAGATAAACTAGAGAAGAACTAAAGAGAAACTAGAGAAGGACCAAAGATAAGGTAGAGGTAAATTAAAGATAAGCTAAAGAGAAACCGAAGAGATAGGGAAACTATAGGAGGCATCGCCTCCCACCGAGGTACCGACGGAGATTAGATAGGCTATAGAGAGTGGACGATGGGGGAAGAAAGGCTACCCATAGACGGGATCGAACCGTCATACCCTGCTAGAAAGGCAAGTGTCCTAACCATTAGACGATATGGGCCAACCCCGAGAGGGTAGCAACAAGAAGTGGATAGCTTGGTCGATGTTAAGGATACGTCCGTGTGGACCATAAGTGGAACCGAAGGGGCGACGAGTTTTGGGGCCATATGCGAGTTTACCTCAAGCGGTTTTAGAATGGCGTCCACATTTAGTTTTACCGCCGTTGGGATGATCAACAGCATTCATGGCTTCACCACGAACGTGAGGGCGGAAACCACGAAGCCTTCAACCACCAGCCTTACCAACCATTTCAAATCGATGGTTAGGGTTACTAACGATACCAGTAGTAGCGAGGCAGGACGAACTAAGAAGGAGGAATTGTTTAGAAGGGAGTTTCAAAAGAGTGTAACCAGCAAGGTGGCGTAATATTCTAGCACCGGTACCGGCAGCTCTAACGAGAGTAGTATTAGCGTAGGGTTTAGGCTGAATAGCGTGGACCTGAGTGAGAGGAGGAATAGTTTTTAAGGGGACTTGTGAGCCTAAGCCAAAGATAGAAGTAAGAACGCGGTTACGAGTAGGAGCTCGTAGGAGGTGATGTCCAACTGAGATATCATGAGGAGCGAGGAGATAGGAGAGTCGATTACCACCCCGAACAAGAGCGATAAAAGCAGTTCGATTAGGGTCACGTTCAATACGACAGACCCGTACCGTAGAAGGCAAACCAAAGCGACGTCAGTTAAGAGTTCTGAGCCGTCGTTTAACACCACCACCACGTCAACGAAGAGTAATAGTACCATGATGATTCCGACCACCAGTGGAACGTTTACCAACGCAGAGTGGAGTAGCAGGACCTCTTCGTCATATAGGCTCTTGGACAACTCATTTACCACGACGGCCGGGTGTAACTGGATTCATTTGTATGAGCATTAGGACAGTTGGATAAGTTCAGTAGGGAAGCCAATGCGATATTGGAGTTGACGTAAGGCTCTAATGGCAACTTGGGTATCTAAAGTACGAAGAGAGAGAATAAGTTGACCAGAAGGATGCTCAGTCTGATAATGAGAGACAGCCCCTTTACCCTTCCCCATTCTAACTTCACTAGGTTTACGAGTAATGGGTTTATAAGGGTAAGTAGTGAAGGAGAATTTACTATTGGATAAAGATACGGCAGCGGAGCGAAAAACACGAGCTAAGATGAGTTTGAGAATTTCATACTGTTTGTTAGAGAGACGACCAGGGGCGAGGCTGACTAAGGCAACGGTTACTCATTGCCCGTCATGAAGAGTAGGGAGATAGGAACAAGAACGACCAATCGGAGGGTGTCCTTTAAAGGCTTTACGAAACTTAAGACGTTTAGGGGTCATAAAGACGGGAGCGGCAGCGATAGGATTCGAACCTATGAGCCTAAGAAGGCCCTATGCTTAGCAGGCATATGCGATCAGCCACTCTGCCACGCTGCCGCCAGAGGAGGAATAGGTGGGGTTGAGTTGAGCAGTAACAATCTATCCAATATTACCTATAGTTAGCATAAGCGTATGGCTACTGTTAGGCGTAAGTGGATCAGCCTTGTATATTAGATATCAGCAGCATTACGGGTTTAGGGCGATTTTTCTGACGGGAATAACGATAGCGATTTGATGGGCGTTAGGGCTAAGTGTGAGTTCAGCGTGAACGGGGCTTGAGTGTGAGAGTCCTCTAGTGAGTGTGAATACATTCAGTACGACGGTGGAGCTCTTTACAATGTGTACCGCAATGGCCGTATTTGTAATGGCCCATAGTTACATAGAGGTGCGTTCGTTAGACTTATACATATTGGCAGGATTATCGCTAGTTGGGTTATTGATTTTGAATGTATCAAACGACTGGTTGATGTTTTATCTAGCATTAGAATTGCATAGTTTGTCATTGTATGTCTTAGCAACATTGCGAAGGAACTCGGCAGCAAGTACGGAGGCAGGGCTGAAATACTTTGTGTTAGGTGCGCTATCATCGGGGGTATTTCTGTTAGGGTTAGCATTAGTCTATTCAGGGACAGGAGCAATGCAGTATGAGGATCTAACTATGGTAACAAGACAGATGAAGACTCACGAGTTATTACCAATGAGCTTAGGATTGATACTCATACTAAGTGCTTTGCTGTTTAAAGTGGCAGCAGTACCATTCCATTTCTGGGCGCCAGATGTGTACGAAGGGGCTCCAACATGAGTGACAACATACTTTGCAGCAGTACCAAAGCTAGTAGTAACTCCGTTTTTAGCGAAAATAGTACTATTATTGTCTCATGCATCTATAGTGAACGAAGTATTATGAGTGAGTGCATTTGGGTCGATATTGTTAGGAGGAATAGCCGGGTTGAACCAAACACGATGGAAACGACTCCTAGCTTATAGTGCTATATCACATATAGGATTTATGCTGTTGGTGGTACCAGTAGCTACGGCCACATCACTTCATGCCTTATTACTCTATAGCATAACATATGCAATAGTAACATTGTCGCTGTTTGGGACATTAATGACTATTGTAGATCCTCTGAAACGACCAGTGCAATACATATCACAACTCTCAGGCCTTTCACGAACTCGGCCATTACTAGCAATAACACTATCAGTGGCCGCATTAGCTGCTGCAGGAATACCACCGCTTATAGGGTTCTATGGCAAATGGTTAGTCTTTCTAGAGCTATTAAGTTCACACTATCCAGTACTAGCTATTGGTGCATTGTTAGCCTCGGCTATATCAGCATTCTATTATTTAAGACTAGTTCATTTAGTCTTTTTCTCAGAATCAACACTAATGGTGCATAAAGTACTACTCGATGCGGCATTACCAGCGACGAGACTTTCCTTAGTTATGGCTATTCTGTTATCCGTACTGACTCTATGAGTAGTGCTTTTCAGTGTGTCGTGAGTCTCGGATGGTCTATTCTTCTATACGGCTGTTGTAACGCTTCAATTAACATTAGGTCATAGTTAACTGCCCATCTGGGTAAGGGGTTAATGATTTCGTTCAGAGATTCAGCTTGCATTACAACCGCGGAGGGAAGGAATAACTAAGGGGTGCGGCGAATAAATTCCTCAGTAAAAAAAATTATACTATGGTCGCCGCTTTTATCTCCAACTTTTAGTATTCTTTTGACCCCAACTTAAGGCTCATTTAAGGTTTATTTAGGGTTTATTTAAAGTTTATTGATGGTCTTTTTATGGTCTTTTATAGGTTTTATTTAAGGTTTATTTAAGGTTCATTTAAGGTTTATTTAAGGTTTATTTAAGGAACCGTGGGTGTGGGGCGACTGGGTTCATTTAAAGTATTTATATAGTTTTTATAAGGTTTATATAGGATTTATATAGTTATATAGGACTCATATAAGAAAAGATTTTATGAGTTTATATAGGGAGATATAGGAGGGGTATAGAGGGAATATAGGTGATATATAGGGGAGGCGGAAGCGGACAAACCGCTATGACCCTCATCAGTAGATTAAAACGTAGAGGAAGCCTCAGACAACGTCAACGAAATGTCAGTATCACGCACTAGCGGTAAATCCGAAGTGGTGAAGCCGAGTAAAGTGGTGATTGTATAAACGGAATCAACAGACAATGAGGAAAGTAGTACCGATGAGTATGTGAAGACCGTGGAACCCTGTAGCCATGAAGAAAGTAGCACCGTATACAGAATCAGATATTGTAAAGGGAGCTTCAATATATTCGTAGGCTTGTAGAGCAGTGAAGGCAGCACCTAGTAGAATAGTGAGCCCTAAACTAAGGAGTGCATCACTACGAGCGCCAGAGATAATAGAATGGTGAGCTCACGTGACTGTGGCACCCGAAGTTAATAAAATTGCGGTATTTAATAAAGGAACTTCTGTTGGGTCTAAAGTAACAACACCAGTGGGAGGTCAGACTGAGCCTAACTGAATAGCTGGAGCTAAGCTGGCATGTAGGAACGCTCAGAAGAACGAAAAGAAGAACATAACTTCCGTTATAATGAAGAGTAACATACCTAAAGAGAGTCCAGATTGTACGGCAGCAGTATGCGCACCTTCGTAAGTAGCTTCACGAACAACGTCACGTCATCACACATAGAAAGTGACAAGTAGAGTGACAAATCCACCCAAGAGTAGAGTGCTTCCGAGAGTATACCCGTGCATAAAGAGAACGCCGCCTGCAGTTAAACCGAGCGCTGCGCCAGAACCAAGAAGGGGTCACGGACTAGGAGTGACAAGGTGGTAAGGATGCCGTTGTACAGACATTTGTATGAGTGGTTTCACTACCATAATTACGGTTCCAGCGGGGATCGAACCCGCAACCAGTCGGTTAACAGCCGAACGCTCTACCATACAAGCTCTAGAACCGAACGCAACGATACTAGTGTAATGCAAGGTAGACTAAGTGAAGTCTCTGGATTCATACTCCAGCCATAGCGGTTCGAGTCCGCTCCTTGCAATTCGGCATCAGTAGTTTAGAGGCAGAACGAGAGCCTTCCAAGCTCACGGCACGAGTTCGATTCTCGTCTGATGCATTGCAATAGAGTCCTTTAAAGGGCCCTTAGCTTAACGATAGAGCATCTGCCTTCTAAGCAGAGTAGTATTGGTTTGACTCCAGTAGGGCTCATGCCTGAGTGGAACATTCGATACGAGAGCTCAAGCCTGGGTGGTACTAATGAGATTAGGGCTGTTAGCTTAGTTGGAAGAGCACCTGCCTTACAAGCAGCGAGACGTAGGTTCAACCCCTACACCGCCCAGGGTTGTCCCCGCCCAATCACTAAATGGCATTCATATTAGATCTATCAGCATACCTAATAGTAGTTGTTCCAACATTAATTGCTATGGCTTACCTTACATTAGCGGAACGTAAGGTCCTTGCGGCAATTCAAATGCGTAAGGGCCCGAACGTAGTGGGTATACTCGGAGTCCTTCAACCTTTTGCTGACGCGTTAAAACTCCTAGTGAAAGAGGCGATACTACCGGCTCAAGCAAATAGAATACTATTTTTACTAGCTCCAGTACTAAGTTTAACTCTAGCGATACTAGTACTAGTAATTCTACCGTTTGGCCCGGGGTTAGTACTAGCTGAGTTAGATCTAGGTGTTCTATATCTATTCGGCGTATCAGCGTTAGGAGTCTACTCAGTTATTCTTGCTGGGTGAACTAGTAACTCGAAATATGCGTTCTTAGGTGCTTTACGGTCGACAGCACAGATGATTAGCTATGATGTTTCCTTAGGTCTTGTTCTTCTCTCAGTAGTAATAGCTGTTGGAACCTTAAACGTGCATGAAATAGTTAACGCTCAAGCAGAACTAGCATACGTATGAGCATTATGACCGGCGGCCGTACTATTCTTTATCTCATCACTATGTGAGGCACATAGAGCACCGTTTGACAATCAAGAAGCAGAATCTGAATTAGTATCAGGATACAACATAGAGTATGGATCTATGATATTTGCTCTATTCTTCCTAGCCGAATATCTCCACATTATAGCTCTATCATTTCTATCAGCCGTACTATTTTTAGGTGGTTGAAACTCACCGCTCGAAATAATTCCAGTACCAGGCGTAGTATGACTTTCGCTGAAGATCAGCATAGTAATGTTCGCATTCATATGAGTGCGTGCCGCCTACCCACGACTAAGATTTGACCAACTAATGCATCTCACATGAAAAAGCTATTTACCATACGCATTAGTCCAATTAGTATTTCTAGGTGGGCTACTACTCGTTTTCTATTAAGTATGCTTTCACTATCGAGCTACCATCATTTTGTACTGCTTATAGTAACTAGTCTCCTCCTCGCTGGTGTTATAGCCTTAGCTTCTTTTACCCTACAGTCGGCAACTAGAACAGCTGAAAAAGTTAGTACTTACGAGTGTGGCTTTGAGCCTATGTCGGATGCCCGTCAAGAGTTTGACGTTAAGTTCTTTGTGGTAGCATTGCTATTCATAGTGTTCGATCTAGAAATAGCTTATCTATTCCCATGAGCGGTCTTACCAGTGCCACTAGCCATTCCGTATGGGGCAGTACTAGGGTTTCTACTAATACTAGCAGTAGGGTTAGTATATGAATGAGTACGAGGAGGGTTAGAGTGACAATAATACGCCAAGGCGGCGGTTTTTCGTAGGAGGAGAGCCAATTCGTTGGATCCGCCGCCCACACAATACCAGAGGAGGTATGAGGAGACGTAGGTATAAAAAGTGCGGTAGGAACCAGAATAGCAGATAAGATTGCTGCAAGGGGGAAGAGACAAGCATAAGTATTGTAGATAAGGATATGAGGACTATAGAGAGAACAGAAAAGGGTGGATAGAGAGCGGTAGGAAATTGGCTGGTTTTGTCTATAGGTTTATATAGTAAGTACAAGGGAGAGCGAAAAAGGTGTGAGAAAGAGGGCAAAAAAGGTGTGAGAGGGCGGAAAAAGGTGTGAGAACTACCGGCCTAAGAAGTTGTGTGGTGCGGACTAAAATGGTGTGAGAAGGCGAAAAAGGTGTGAGAAACCTCGAGCTATTTATGTTGTGAGAAATCTCGAAGTGAGCGCTAAAATGGTGTGTGAACGCGAAAAAAAAGGTGAGAGAAACCTCGAGCTAATTATGTTGTGAGAAACCCCGTTGTGAGCGCTAAAAAGGTGTGAGAACCTCTGAGCGAAAATGGTGTGTGAACTCCTCAGGAGAGAGTTCCACACTCGGAGAGCCACGGCTAAGCCGCTGGGCGTTTTACTCCATAGAGAGATCTTCCTCGAACACGTTGATAGACTGGAGTACAATCTAACTTCCCTCTAATCACTTTATACCTAAGCCCGGGCAAATCTTTAGTTTTACCTCCACGGATGAGTACTGAGGCGTGTTCTTGGAGTTGATGCCCAATGCCTGGTATATATACTAGATAATTAACACGATCAATCTTTACACGAGCTATTTTACGCTGTGCTGAGTTTGGCTTCTTAGGCTTCATAATCATTACCTTTATACATAGACCTTTACGTTGCGGCCGTCCATTTAACGCGGGCGTTGCACTTTTCTTCGCCACCTTACTAATCTGTTTACGAAGTAACTGATTGAGGCTTGCCATTCTTAATGCGTGATAGGTAGGGATTGAACCTACGACCTTCTGCGTGACAAGCAAACGTTCTGCCTACTGAACTACTACCACGGAACGTACCCCTTACGAGGGGGCCCCTTTTGCGAACATCAATACTCTATTGTTAATGACTAACGGTTGAGACTGATATCAAGGATAAAGTATGGCTCGACGACTCGGTGCTCATTTCTTATCTAGCTCTAATTTACGTTGTGGCCCCCTCTTTCGACCTCAATTACGCCCCCACTTTCGACCTTGACGTCAACCTCTCTTTGTTACTCTTGAACGGACTCTAACTCTCACTCTCTTACGTTTTCTTCTAAGTTGTCTATACTCAAGTAGCTTCAATACGGCATAGACAGATGGTATCGATGCACTCGATCTGCCGGCTGCTTGACTTAATGTCTTCAGTATCAGAGCTATAGAACGACGTTTTCTTAAGACAGATACTAATGGTTCTATTTTACTTCCCACCTCCTTTATATGATACTTTACTTGTCGTGAGGCTCACAAAGACCGTACTCATCGTGACTGGAACAACGCTCCACCCGTACCTAAGAGGCAATAACCTTTAGTACCATATTGAGACTTTATCAAATTGGCTAAGGCTTGTCGTTGAATGGTTGTTCCTTGCACTCTTAACACCCGCTTTATTCAATAACGATACTTCAAATCGGATGCACGTCCTATATATCGATATCTTAATCTAGTAACAAATTGCCGATAGATAAACCGCTTTCGTTTAAATCAATGTATAGAGCCACGAGCTATTTTACTACGAACTTCAGCACGTCGTCTTTGGAGCCGTCATGCTCACTGTAGATCACCTATTCGTTTATAGTACTGATTCAGTACTCGTTTATTCATAGTTACGATTAAAGAGGGATAACCTCTATTATTAGCCCTAGCTTTCAATTTGTGTCAGCTCATCGTTATTAAGTTCCTAATAGTTTAAGTACTCGTACTCGCCCTATTCTACGTTGAGTATGAGCATTACTACTAGTTCGTTGCCCACGTACTGGAAGCCCAGCTAGATGGCGGCCTCCCGAGCGATGTTTAGTACGAATAAAATGTTTAAATCGTCGTATCAAAGTATGCCTTAGTTTGTCCCCCATAGCCATAGTAAACACGATAGGGAGAGCTACCCCCTTAGGACTATATCTATTACCACGAGCTGGATAGAAATAGCGTCCTTCTTCTATAGGAGCATCTGAGGAACCTCTATTGAGCAGTTCAAAGAGGTGAAGAAGACGTTGACGAATTGAGTATGAGAGTTCCCCTACACGGCGAGTTTCCTTAATGCCTAAGTAACTAATGATAGCGAGAGCGTTAGCCTTATTACATCCCGGTAAACGGGTCAATGCGAGTCATAGTGGATCGTTATATGGTACTTTCACGCCTAATCAACGTACGTACATAAGAACTTTAGTGAGCCGCGGAGGGGTTGAACCTCCAACTTCCTAGTTATGAGCCAGGCGATTTGCCTAGTTAATCTAGCGGCTCTTCTGAGGACGGTAGGACTCGAACCTACATGTTTTCTAACACTACTTTCTAAGAGTAGCGTGTCTACCTATTCCACCACGTCCCCTTTACTGGCTCGTAGCTCAATGGTAGAGCACCTCCCTTCGAAGGAGTTGGTTGCGAGTTCAACTCTCGCCGGGCTCTTAGTTTCATCCTCCTGCGACACCTTCCGGCACCGCAACCGTGTTACGACTTACACGGGATCACGGGTCTTTGGCTATTACGTTCCATCGAGGTAGAACAGCTCGGTTTGCTCACCTGAGTCCTACTTAGCTATTAAAATCCTCGAGATTGTTGTTCGACAAAGACCTCTGCTTTCCCGCGGTGACGGGCGATTAATACGAAGAGTATGGATTCATTCACCTCAGCGCTCTGCTCTGAGATTACTACCGACTCCTACTTCACGGACCCTATTGCAGAGTCCGATCCGTACTATGAATCAAGTTTAGTGATGTCCTGAGTCACCCCAAGACTGCTTATTAGCTTGATCATTGTCGCACAATGACGGCCCCTATCATGAGGGTCATGAGGGCTTACAGTGATTCCCATCTAGATAGCCTACCTAGAGAGAGTTGCGTTCGTTTCAACAAAAGGCCCACAGCGAACTGTTACGTTCACTATGGTTACACAGTGCCGTCCTCTACTCTAGTATGGAGGGATCCACCAATAGCTTCGGTCTACTCGGTGTCCTACTTCCGCGTAAACCTACCTGCAAAGCCGTATCCATCCGGCACGGTATATCTACTATGGACTACTCTTCGCCATTCTTGCTACGTGCCTCTATCCAACCAGCTATTGTAGTGGTTGTCATCACGGTACCGACTATGACACATGGACCTGTCATAGTTTATCCTTAGTAGTAGTGGCCTCGCACATACCCTTACGTTCAGCCAATTCCTTAGCTTACTAAACCACTTTCAGTACTAAGAAACAATAATGCTAAATAAGCGTTTGGTGTGGGTGGCGAGTCCCGCCTCATTAGCATACAACTGTGGGTTCTTTTCAGCACTTAAGCCAACACCTTAGCAGCACGAACTTACAATAGCCATGCAGCACCTGCGTAATCCTTGGTTAAGCCGTGTTAAGGCTGCCTACGATTCGTACAAGACAGGGTAAGGTTTCTCGCGGTTTATCGCATTAAGTATCATGCCTCGCCGGTGGAGTACTCAACCGATTTGCTCTTTGAGTTTCACACTTGCGTGACTACTCTCCTGGTGAAGCCGTTCAACCGTTGGGCTACCTGCTTATATTCAACAGGTCGGCTCATAGTTATCTGCACGGACTACGCGGGTATCAAATCCGCTCTGCTCCCCGTGCCTTCGCGCTTTCTGAGTCAGTATTTAGCCGAAGTCTGTCTTCACCGTTGGTCTTCCGCCGATTCTCACTGGTTGTCACACCTCCTTTCGACGTTCCGACTTCGTACTGTATACTCTAGTTTGCGTGATAGGGAGTTGTGACGTCCGCTATCAGCAGAGTCTTGCACTTATTGAGTACCTCTTCTGCTATCCGGACCTTCCTGACCTTAAGGCAATTCCTTCGATTCTCTCGATAGACCGCAGCGTCCCTCATTAAGGCTACTCCGTCATGGCTATTTGTTGGACTCACTATTAATGAGCTTCCCTTTCATAAGCTAGACCATCCTCAATTGGCGCACTTTACACCTAGTTGTTCTGCCTAAGACTCAGAGCTCTCGTATAACCGCGTCTGCTGGCACGAGTATTGGACGCTCTTCGATGGTGACCGGTCATCATCATTGACGGCCTCCTGTGGGGTTTACAGCGTTAGCCTTCCAAGTACTCCGGTTACTCCACCTTTTACAGCGTGCTACCCTTTCGTTGTGCCTCTTGACATCCCCCGGGCATTCTCGCTGGTTCAGACTTTCGTCCAGTGACCAAGATCCCTCACTGCTGCCACAGTTACCTGTGTCGGGCCCGTTTTCCAGTGCCCGTGTGGCCGTTCACCCGTTAAGGCCGGCTCCGTACCTAGCTTGATATGTGCCAACTACTGGTACGCACTACTGTTGCCTCAGTCCGTATCTAACTCGATTTTATCTATCGAACGGTATTCTCCAGACCTTAGACCGAGGGGTTCCATTAGCTACACTCACCCGTACGCCTTAGTTACCTAATGACTTGCATGTGTTAGGCGGAATGCTAGCCTTCAGGCTCAGCCAGAGCAAAACTGATTCTATCATTTCTTTCCATTACTTCCCATACTCACCTCCACTCGACCTACTCCTACCCCTTTCGACCCCCCCTACTATAGATAACCTATAGATAACCTATAGATACCTATAAAAACCCCAAAGAAAACCAGATAATTATCAATAAATAATCAAAGATTAAACTATAGATAAACTATAAATAAACTATAAAGGGACTATAAAGGGGCTTTAAGTTAGCTTAAAGACCGGATACGCCGCCACTCATTGAAGTTCTACCAACTCTATCTAACAGCAGATACATACTTGTTCGATTGAGTAGCACCACGAATTGTATTTCTTCCTTCTCTATAGTACTTCTCATACTAATTCGCCCGCCGGGGATATTGCACCCTCAAATCGCACTTTGCCTTATGTATTGGTACAACTCATACTAATTCGCCCGCCGGGGGTATCGCACCCTCTAATCGCACTTTCCCCTCTCTATTCGTACTTCTCATACTAACTCGCCCGCCGGGGGTATCGCACCCTCTAATCGCACTTTCCCCTCTCTATTCGTACTTCTCATACTAACTCGCCCGCCGCGGTACTGGAACTCTCTCCCGCGCCACTACCGAAACTCTCCTCCCACCGCGACGCTGGAACTTTCTTCCCGCCTCACTATTAGAACTCTCTCCCACCTCGAAGCTGGAACTCTCCCGCCCAACCTTAGATAACCTATAGATAACCTATAGATATCTATAAAAAACCCAAAGAAAACCAGATAATTATCAATCAATAAATAACCAGAGATTAAACTATAAATAAACTATAGATAAACTATAAAGGGACTATAAAAGGGCTTTAAGTTAGCTTAAACACTGGATACGCATCCACTCATTGAAGTTCTACCTTCTCTATCGAACAGCTGATACATACTTGTCCGATTGAGTAGCACCACGAATTGTATTCCTTCCTTCTCTATAGTACTTCTCATACTAATTCGCCCGCCGGGGATATTGCACCCTCAAATCGCACTTTGCCTTATGTATTGGTACAACTCATACTAATTCGCCCGCCGGGGGTATCGCACCCTCTAATCGCACTTTCCCCTCTCTC
>CALSCQ010000749.1:22756-39208 GCA_943704525.1 Pigoraptor vietnamica
TTCGCCCGCCGGGGATATTGCACCCTCAAATCGCACTTTGCCTTATGTATTGGTACAACTCATACTAATTCGCCCGCCGGGGGTATCGCACCCTCTAATCGCACTTTCCCCTCTCTCTTCGTACTTCTCATACTAACTCGCCCGCTGGGGTACTGGAACTCTCTCCCGCCGCGGGTCTGGAACTATCTCCCGCCGCGACGCTGGAACTTTCTTCCCGCCTCACAATTAGAACTCTCTCCCGCCTCGAAGCTGGAACTCTCCTGCCCTACCTTAGATAACCTATAAATAACCTATAAATAGCCTATAAAAACCTATAAAAAAAACCATAGAAAACCTGATAATTATCAATAAATAACCGGAGATTAAACTATAAATAAACTATAGATAAACTATAAAGGGACTATAAAGGGGCTTTAAGTTAGCTTAAACACTGGATACGCATCCACTCATTGAAGTTCTACCTTCTCTATCGAACAGCTGATACATACTTGTCCGATTGAATAGCACCACGAATTGTATTCCTTCCTTCTCTATTGTACTTCTCATACTAATTCGCCCGCCGGGGGTTTCGCACCCTCTAATCGCACTTTGCCTTCTGTGTTGGTACTTCTCATACTAACTCGCCCGCCACGACACTGGAACTTTCCCGCCCGTCTTAGATAACCTATAAATAACCTATAAATAGCCTATAAAAACCTATAAAAAAACCATAGTAAACCAATAAATTATCTATAAATAACCAGTGATTAAACTATAAATAAACTATAGATAAACTATAAAGGGACTATAAAGGGACTTTAAGTTAGCTTAAACACTGGATACGCATCCACTCATTGAAGTTCTACCTTCTCTATCGAACAGCTGATACATACTTGTCCGATTGAATAGCACCTCGAATTGTATTTCTTCCTTCTCTATAGTACTTCTCATACTAATTCGCCCGCCGGGGGATATTGCACCCTCTAATCGCACTTTGCCTTATGTATTGGTACTTCTCATACTAATTCGCCCGCCGGGGGTATCGCACCCTCTAATCGCACTTTGCCTTCTGTGTTGGTACTTCTCATACTAACTCGTCCTCCGCGGTGCTGGAACTCTCTTATTGGAGCTAAGACGGTACCGAGGTGCTGGAACTCTATCCGCGCCCGCCACGCTGGAATTCTCTCCACGTCTATTATGGAACTCTCTTCCTCCTATGATGGAACTCCCCAACCCTTCGCTATAACGGGACTCTCTCGCCCAATCTTAGATAACCTATAAAACCTATAAATAACCTATAGATAACCTATAAAAAAACCATAGAATACTTACTAATTATCTATAAATAACCTGCGATTAAACTATAAACAGACTATAAATAATCTATAGATAAACTATAAAAGACTTTAAGTGGGCTTAAAGCCCTGATACGCCTCCACTCTTTGTCTTTCTTCCTTCTCTATTGTACTTCTCATACTAATTCGCCCGCCGGGGGATATTGCACCCCCTAATCGCACTTTGCCTTATGTATTGGTACATCTCTTACTAATTCGCCCGCCGGGGGTATCGCACCCTCTAATCGCACTTTGCCTTCTGTGTTGGTACTTCTCATACTAACTCGTCCTCCGCGATGCTGGAACTCTCTTCCAAGTGCTAAGACGGTACCGTAAAGCTGGAACTCTCCCCTCGCCCACTCTCCGCGATGCTGGAACTATCTCCACACCTACCCGCCGCCTAACAGGACCTTTATCCCCCTCTGCTGGAACTCGCTCCCCCTACCTTAGATAACCTATAAATATTTTATAAAGAACTATAATAAACCCACGGTCCCCTATAAATAAACTATAGTGAACTTATAATGGACCTGTAAAAGAACTGAAACTAAACTATAGATATACTATAAATACACTATAAATACACTATAAAGAACTATAAGTTAACTTTAAGTAGGCTTAACCTCTGATCCGCCTCCACTCTTTCTATTTCTTTCTTCTATTGCATTTCTCATACTAACTCGCCCCTTTTTGTTCTTTCCCACCCTCTTTATTCTATTTCTACCAAATGCTACGTTCCAGCTGCTTTCGCACCTAACCTGTAGCTGTGACGGGCCCCGTTGTCGGCTGGTCGCACCTGTTATTCGCTTGTGAGTAGCTCAATTGGTTGAGCACTCGGTTTGGGTCCGAGTGGTTGCTGGTTCAACTCCAGCCTCTCTGAACCCCCTACTAGGACGCTAGCTCAATTGGCAGAGCGCTTGCTTTGCACGCAAGAGGTTATCGGTTCAATTCCGATGCGTTCCAGGCCGTAGCTTAGTTGGCAAAGCGTCTGGCTTTTAACCAGTTGATCATCGGTTCGACCCCGATCGGCCACATCTCGCTTCTTCTCCCTTCTCTCACTCTCTACTCTCTCTTCGCCCTTCTTCTCTCCCTTCTCTTACTATGCCCCATCTCGACACTACTACCTTTAGCCATCTCTTCACCCTCCTCGTGTTCATCCTACTCCTTCTTGGCTACTTTATCAGTCATTGAGCCCTACCTTCCTCCAGTCTCGTTCTTAAGGCTCGTTCGTGGTCCTTCTCGTCTTCCGCTCATCTCCTTCACCCTTTAGATGATACCCCTCTATTCGCCTTTACTCCTTCCTCTCTCCCTTCTCCTTCTCTCCGCTCTACCGCTCCAGTTCCCTCTCCTCTCGACACCCCTCTTGCCTCTGCACTTCTTCAACTTACCGAATAATGGCTCTTACCTTCGTCTATTATAGTCCCCTCGAACAATTTCAACTCGTCTCCCTCTTCTCACTCGGTCACTTACCTATTGACATCTCCCCTTCAAATGCTTTCCTCATCGCTACTATTACCCTCTTTATCGTTATTCTTCTACACTCCTCTCTTCTCTTTGCTACTCTCGTTCCCTCTCGTTATCAACTCCTTATCGAATATCTGTACTTAGCTCTCGCCGCTACTTTTAACGACTCTCTCGGTTCTTTCGGTCGTACTTTCTTTGATACTGGCGCTACTCTCTTCCTCACTATCGCTTCTGCTAACCTTGCTGGACTCGTCCCTTACAGCTTCGCCACTACTGCTCAAGGTATCGTTTCTTTAGGCCTGTCTTTCTCCGCTTGACTCGGCGCTACTTTACTCGGCTTCATCCGTCATAGATCTTCCTACCTCGCTATGTTCATGCCTCTCGGTGCTCCTATCCTCCTCGCTCCGCTACTTGTCTCTATTGAACTCGTTAGCTATCTTGCTCGACCTGTTTCTCTCGGGTTACGACTCGCGGCTAATATCACTAGTGGCCATATTCTACTCGGTATTATCGCTCTCTTCATACATAAAATGATTATCGCCGGCGGTCTACTACTCATCGCTTCTCTCGGAGCCATTTCCATACTCCTGTTCCTCTCCGTCCTTGAACTTGGAGTTGCTCTGATTCAAGCTTACGTGTTTACCCTTCTCGTCTCCCTCTATTATAACGACGCCGTCCACCTTCACTAATGGCTAACTACAAGGTGGCTTTGCCACCCTCCCGTCTTGGTCCCTTAAGTGGACCTTAAGTAAATCCAGTCGGGTGGCGGTGTGAAACACCGCCCCACACCCGCCCCGGGTCCCACGGTCCCCTTAAGTAAACCATAAATAAACTATAAATAAACCATAGATAAACCATAGATTTACCATAAATACACCATAAATAGACCACAGTTAATCTATAGAAATCTTATGATAGACCTTAAGTAGACTTTAAATAAACCTTAAATGGACTTCAGTTCATTAAAATAGCTATTAAAACTAAGTAACAATCAGAATAACTAACTAACACCCTGGGACTGACTTCCACCGAGCTAAGCCCTCTTAGTAACTTCTAGGGGACCCTGGCTGCCCCGCTCAGCCCTCCCCCCTACGTAACTTTTATGGGCCCCTGGCAGAGCGGGGACTGCCGGGGCCCTACCGTGACTACACACCTTAGCACACTATCAAAGCTTCCTCCCTTAGTTAATCCTTATAACACACCGCTATTACTCTCTAAATTTGTAATAAGAGAGTTCCGTAACTACCGCACCACTAATGAAAGGGTTGAGCGAAGGAAATGCGGGTTTACCTAGAGTAAAACCTAGGCACACTGAGCCATACCTATCTAAGGGTGTAGCGCCATCCTTCCTAGCTCCCCCGGTCGACAGGCTGGGGGGAAGGGCAAAGTAGTCCTCTCTGCCTTCCTATTTCACTATATTTATCTATCGCATAGACCAGTTCTCACCCTCCTAGTTCTCACTGGAACCGTTGCCGAATCCACCCTCGGACTCCCTATTATAGTCTCCTACAGCAGACTCAGAGGAACCTTTAGTCACCCCTCACAGCCCACTCCGTCAATCATGCCTCGTCTTACCCCTATTCGTACAATAACGCCACCCTATGCTATTTCTATAAAAATAGCCTTGGCTATACTTGACTCGCTTATAGTACACCTAAAAGCGACCTGCCACTTAGCAACTCTACCCTTATGAATAAAGCAAGCTCAAACTCGGCCAGCTACCCCCGAGCTGTTCCGGCTTATAGACACTATCGACCAATTTCTTACAGTAAAGGTCTATAGAATCCCTTTACGTCAAAAGCGCTCCGAAGATAGACCTCTAACTCCCCCCACGAAACTGGTCATAGAAGCAGGCTATTTTTACTTCCTACTCCGGCCCGCTTACCGAATAGCGCAGTATAACAAACTCTTACAACCTTCTATTACGTGGCCTGAATTTAAAGAACTACTAGAAATTAAAAACTACCAATCCGCCATTATAACACGTCACCTATTAATCCTAGATAAAATCATAACCGAATTGCCCCATCTATTCAGCCCTAATGCTCCACCGTTATCTATAGACGATATGCTTGACTTACCACCACTTATTTATAATAACCACATCCCAGAGCAAATCCCCTCTAACGAACCCCACTATCCGAACTCACTGAAGCACCCCTCCTATCTCCTATTACTCCATAATTTACCTATATCAAAAATGAAACTATGCCGTCCCTGACACGAGGAAGTTAGAAGAGGCATAAAGCTTATAGAAACCCTCCCATCTCACG
Source organism: Pigoraptor vietnamica (assembly GCA_943704525.1). Lineage (NCBI taxonomy): Eukaryota > Filasterea > Ministeriida > Capsasporidae > Pigoraptor > Pigoraptor vietnamica. Next base: position 27,807 of record CALSCQ010000749.1, read on the forward strand.
ACCCAGGTCCAACCAAAGGCAAAAGGTTAACCACCATTCTCAGCGACTTATTCAAACAATATCCAATAGTCCTGACTGACGACTTCCACCCTAGTGAACTGTTCTCTCGTCTGTCCGAGGATGACTATAGACCTCTCCTTCCGCTTCTCTATCCACGAGTCCTCGATCTCAGCGTGGACCTTAATAGCTTCAGACCTCAGCTTACCATTGCTCAACAGCTCCAACTACTACCTCTTCTCCAGCCTACAATACTAGATAGCAGCGCTACGTTTAATCTTTGACTCTGTAGTCATACTGTAGATCAGTTTCTGGAACTCCTTCCTCTTCTGCATCCAAGAGTCTTCGATGATAGCTTTAATCCAAACACATGAATCTGTCGCCTCTCCTTAGATGATTATCTCCAACTGCTCCCTCTTCTCCACCCCACTAAAGATCAACCCTCTGAAGATACTTTAGACACTACTGCACTCTACTACTACGAAAGCTCTAACTATCGACCACTCCCATGCCTACCTAATACACCAAAGCTTAATCTAAAGAAAGCGAGTCTCCTCTCCCTTAACTCCACTGAATCTCCCCTTTCTAACACTCCGCTAACCCTTCTTAACCATTTTGATGATACAGGCCCTGACCTCTCTATTGTCTTTCTCATTGCCATGTTCCAGGAGCTTTTGGATCAACTACACCATCTGATACTCACTCTTAACTGAACCCTCCGTGATACTCAACCAGGGCTTTGAATCATCACTACACCCTCTAATAAAACGATATACCTCTACATACTCCCTTATAACGCCCTTTCCGCGATCACTGACAGAGTTACTCCAAGTCTCCACATCCCACTCAGACATCTCCAACTATTACCAGACCCCACTATACCCCCTTTTATACATACTTCCATACAGCCCCTTCAAATTCTCCAGGACCTCCTACAAAAGAATGAGCCCTCCTTAAACTTCATGATACGAAGAGCAATACTATTCTACCTACGACAAGTTTATCATAAACCGGACAGCGATATCTACCACGACCTTAGTGTGGCCTCAACTGATGACTTACCACAACTCGCATACTATGCCACAAAATCCACCCTACCAGCACCAGAGCTAGCCATTGAGAACAAAGATCGGATGCAAAAACGCGGTGTAGATCTCCAATGAGTCAACTATCAAATGATTCTATTCAAACTACTCAAAGAGATCTACCCGTTTCTTCCTCCATACCCTACATAATAAACACCCAGGTTTAGCTGTCCCCATTAGGCCGCTTAAGCATCACCCACTCTTGCGACCACTAACAGATATGCTCGTTGACCTTCCCGGCCCCGCTAGTCTTTCATACGCATGAAACTTCGGTTCGTTATTAGGTCTCTCGCTCGCACTCCAACTCATAACAGGAATTTTCCTAGCCATGCATTACACCCCACACGTTAATCTAGCTTTCGCTTCCGTAGAACATATTATGCGAGACGTCAATTACGGATGAGTCCTGAGATACGCACATGCTAATGGAGCTTCATTCTTCTTCCTTACCGTCTATCTCCACATAGGTCGAGGTCTCTACTATGGGTCGTACCTCAAACCCAAAAGCCTAGTGTGAACCGTAGGAGTGATAATACTAGTCGTAATGATGATGACCGCTTTCATTGGGTACGTGCTACCGTGAGGACAAATGAGCTTCTGAGGCGCTACGGTCATTACCAATTTACTATCCGCCATACCTATTGTTGGAAAAGATCTCGTTGAATGAGTATGAGGTGGATTCTCCGTAGACAACGCAACCCTGAACAGATTCTTCAGCTTACACTATTTATTGCCTTTTGTGATAGCAATTCTAGTTATTATACATCTAATGGCGTTACACTTATCTGGCTCCAACTGTCCGACAGGTACTCCCGCTGATCTTGACAAACTCCCATTTCATCCCTACTTCAGTACCAAAGACCTAGTTGGAGCTCTATTATACACTATAGCCATCGCAGCCCTCATATTCTGAGAACCTAACTTACTAGGACATACTGACAATTATATCGCAGCCAACCCACTAGTCACACCCGCACATATTGCACCAGAATGATACCTACTCTTCGCATACACAATCCTAAGAAGTATCAACAGTAAAACCATCGGTGTGATCGCCCTATTCGCAAGTCTCTTAATACTTCTCGTATTACCTTTTTCACATACAGCCCTCTATAGAAGCTCTATGTTCCGCCCACTCCACCGTCGTCTCTTCTGATTCTTCATAGCTACTGTCTTCATACTCACCTGAATCGGTGCCTTACCAGTCGAAGCTCCCTATGTTACGATTGGACAACTCGCAGGCTTAACTTATTTCAGCTACTTCGTTCTTCTCACCCCCATAACAGGATGAGCCGAAAACTTCCTACTCAAACTCAAATAACCCTCCCTATCTCATAAACAACAAACCATGACGTACTTCATAACATTAGCTATAGCTCTTTTCGTAATTGGTATATTAGGACTAATTCTTAACAGACGAAATGTATTAATTACCCTAATGAGTATTGAACTCCTCCTATTTGCCATAAATTTAATACTTATTACTACTAGTATAAACCATGACGACCTCTTCGGCCAACTTCTCACCCTCCTAGTTCTCACTGTCGCCGCAGCCGAATCCGCCATCGGACTTGCTATACTCGTCACCTACTACAGACTTAGAGGAACCATTAGTATCGCTTCAGTACACCTCATCAAAGGATAAATGCTAATCATTACACTACTATGACCCCTCATCGGTTTTCTCACTGCCTCCTTATTCGGCCGTTGAATAGGCTCCACAGGCTCAGCTATTATAACAACTACTCTCCTTGCTCTATCCACATTCGGAGCTCTCAACCTTGCAGCCTCAACACTATTCTCACAAGACCACTCCTTCTTACTAATTAGTCAATGAATTCCTAGCGGCCTAACCTACGCAAACCTCACTCTCACCTGTGACGCTCTAACTGGAACTATGCTCGTTGTTGTCACTTCTATCTCCCTCGCTGTGCATAGCTATTCCCGTGAATACATGCAACAGGATCCTCACCTCCCTCGCTTCGTCTCCTACCTTAGCCTCTTCACATTCTTTATGCTTATACTCATCACAAGTAGTAACCTACCGCAACTCTTCATCGGATGAGAAGGCGTCGGAGTATGTTCTTACCTCCTGATCAACTTCTGATACACCCGTATAGAAGCCAATAAAGCAGCTATCCTCGCTATGGTAGCCAACCGTGTCGGAGACCTCGCCCTTCTCATAGCCATTATGATACTACAGTTCGAACTCAAAACTATAGAATTTGATACCCTCTTCGCAACAGCCCAACACACATCCCTACTCCATCCGACTCACACCAACTTCATACTAATAGCCACTATTATGCTATTCCTTGCTGCCATCGGTAAATCCGCACAACTCGGCTTACATACCTGACTACCTACAGCCATGGAAGGCCCCACACCCGTCTCTGCACTCATCCACGCCGCAACTATGGTAACAGCAGGTGTCTTTCTCGTGCTACGAACTTCTCCCCTATTTGAATTAAGCCCTCCCTCCTTAGCTTTTGTTACTACAATTGGAGCAGCAACAGCCTTCTTCGCCGCAACCATAGGACTGATTCAACACGATATCAAACGAGTTATAGCATACTCCACCTGTAGCCAACTCGGATTCATGGTGTTCACTGCCGGCCTATCTCAATACAGTATAGCTCTCTTCCACTTAGGTAACCACGCCTTCTTCAAAGCCCTACTATTCCTCGGTGCAGGCTCGGTCATTCACGGTTTAGGTGATGAACAAGACGTAAGACGACTCGGTGGAGCCATACATAAACTACCATTCACATACTCAGTTCTCCTTATTGCTTCCCTCGCTCTGACCGGATTCCCATACTTAGCCGGCTTCTACTCCAAAGACGCCATTCTAGAAGTTGCATACACCACCTATAGTGTATCTGGAACGTTTGCCTTCTGACTCGGTACCCTTGCTACTTTCTGCACTGCCTTCTATTCCTGACGCCTTATCTACCTCACTTTCCTTAGTACGCCTAACGAATCGCAAAATACCTGACAGCACAGCCACGAACCCTCATGATGAATGACCATACCTCTCACCGCTCTAGCTTTCGCAAGTATCACGACAGGATATCTACTACAAGAGCTATTCCTCGGCCTCGGTACTCCTACCTTCTACAATATCCTTATCACTATGCCCGAACGACTCCACTTATTAGACGCTGAATTCCTACCTAGTTTCTTTACACCGCTAATTATGACAGCCCTCGGTGCCACCTCAGCTCTATGAATTTACAGTACCATCTACTACCACATTCACCTACTCTCACTTAACTCGTCCTTTATACCTATCTATACGTTCCTACAAAAAAGATGGTACTTCGACCAACTCTACTCAGGCGTCACACAACTCTCTCTACTGCTAGGTCACAACATTAGTTACAAAACTATCGACCGAGGTCTATTAGAATGATTCGGCCCTACCGGTCTCACCTCACTAGTTAAAACCCTAGCTATACAACTAACCTCCATACAATCTGGTCACCTATATCGATATACCTTCCTCATATTCGTAGCTATCACAGTGCTATTACTCGCGGAAACAATGACCCTCCACACCCACGCCGGACTCATTGTCACCCTATTCCTGACAGGAATTACTGCCCATCGAACTGTTTAATTTAACCCATCATGACATACCTTATGAATAGATTACGACCCATCAGAGCCAAGCCTCTCACCAAACGCAATAAATACCGGAATCAATACAAGCAGTGACTCTCCTTTAGATTTGGGCCCATATGTGTTCTCACCCGTTGCCGCCCGGACACTTCCTCTGGTTTATTCCTGATATTTAATAGAAAATCATCATCCCCCCGTCCTCTCCCCCCTCGATATCTCCTACCACCGCGACCAAGAATCTCAACGTTAACCCCGGGCCCCACCCTTTGACCCTATTTCGCAATTGCTTGACGTCGCCTATACTACTACTACATACTCAAGTACCACAACCCGGCCCGCCTCTTATGATTCAGAAATAAATTCACACGACTAAAAGAGAAAGCGACGCCCCTTAGAATAAACACACTCCAGCATAAAAAGCGCCCTATCACTAGAAAGATGCGTAAACACCCCTCCGTCAAACTTGCTAAACTAAACACTCGACGTCAAACCATTCGTACACTACATAAGAAAATCACAGTCAAGGGTCGTCCATTTAACCCCTCCACCCTACATCTTCATACTCAACTAGCCCCCTATGACCACACACCTCGCTATGCCAGAACTAAACAGACCAACTACTGCAAAGCCAAAATTCGAATACTATCAACTGAACTCTCCATTCCAGCCTCACTTCGCCCCACTACCCTTCGTCAAATTGAAACCACCCTAATACGCTCCTGCCGCCGCTCCCCATTATGAAAATCCCTTACTCGCAATGGAAGACTCAAAGTCAAGCTTCACTCCTTCGTAGGGCGAATGACACACCGCAACTTCACCCCAAACTCCACTCCTTGTCTACCACCACCCTCCGGCACTTTCTCCGTACACTATGACCCAACCCTTCCCAACCTACTCGAACAGGCTAAACCATCTAAGTATGGACAAGAGCAAATAGAAACCAAACCTACCCTCACCAACATTACAAAGAAAGAATACCTCACTAATCCGAATATTACAGTACGCGCCCGATTAATAGTCACCTTAGTACTCTCAGTTCCGGATACAATCGTCCTACCTCCGGGCCAACTCACATGTACCAACGAATTTCTCCAATTTGCTAATCTACCTACCCTAGAGCGCGAACTAAATAAACCGCTCTCTCTCTTAATAACTAACCCTTTCCTTGCTCCTATTATCACCTTATGAGTCTTCTACCATCGTTACCTCGATGAAATAGGGGCCCGCCACACTTCCAAAGCCAAATTTACCTTCTAATGCAAACCTTTAAGAGTATATCAGCCACCCCTATCAAGGGGAACACACGAGAACCACAATACCTCAAATGACTCAAAGCTAAAAAGGAACAAAAAGATTTACAAAAGTACACAGCCACCCCCCGTACCCTAATCTACCCTTTCGTTAAGCAATACAACACTTGACTCAAAAACCTCTCTAAATCACCCAACGCCTGACACGGACAACGTGCGACATACTTTAACCCCAAATCAAATAAACATACAAAATTTAACCCCAACCAACTCGTAATGAACAACCAAACCGTTCCAAAACCCATACCATTCCCCGCCTCCCGTTCTAAAACACTCCAGCTCAATATCTTCACACACCCAGAGACTTCATACTCCAAAAGCTTCGAAGTCTTAGAATGACAAGCAACTTTCACAGGCATATGAAACCGCACTAACGCAGCCGTAGTCTTCGGGGCCTGAGCCTCTTGACAGGAATATTTAGCCATCCAACACCACCACACCGTGATCGCCTTAATCCGTTTTGGTACTAATAGCCCATGACAACAAATAGTTAAACTACACAGTAACAACCAAACACACCTCACCCTTATTGACCTCCTCATAGCCACCTTCGGCCTACACATAAAGGATTCCAAGCTAGAAGAAACCCTCGGTAGACCACTTCTTGAAACGGAAACCCTCAACTGAGTTAGACCTCGAACACGCACAAACTCCACAACTAGTACTCAACACGCCGTTCAAGCGCCATTCCCTACCACCTCTAATACTATAACAGTACAAATTTATACTCACTTCCCCCAATCAACCCTCTATACCAGCCGCCAACAATCCCTTTTCGGCCTTTTTCACACCGCCCAAAAGCTTAAACAGAAAGCAAACAAATTAACCAAAGCGACAAAGCCAAACACACTAGAACTCTCTAACACCCTCGACGAAATCTACCTGTGAGAATACAAATTTGAGAACTGAATGAAAAAACCTAAGGAGTCCCCTAAAACTCCTTCTTCCAATTAAGCCCCCTTTCAACCCTACCTTCAAATATCAATAATCTACCTACCCTCACACCGCCTAGAATGCAAGCTGAATGCTCCCCACAGAGGGCACAAACGCCCTAATCTTTCTTAGATACTCCCTTCTTCACTTTAAATTGGGAATAATACAGCTTCCCCACCTTCTTCTTCAACCTGCCCATCTCCTCCTTCAAAAGTTGAACCAATCTTCACATAGCCCACATAACAGGCTCCTCCACCACAGGCACACCAGAAATATCGTCCACAGACCCCGTCACATGCAACTCTCCCTCACCCCACTCCCCCCACATACGTTCCACTATCACCTTTTCGCGCACGGCTCTCTCCAAATCATTAAAATCCAAAGAATTACGCTTTAATCCCCCTAAGACTATGTGCTCCTTACCACTACTCGTCACATACCCATATCGCTTAAAGGCCAAAAAGACAGCCTTCTGTATTATTTCGCCCCCAGGTGCTGCATTCTTCCACTGTCCTAATCCCTCGCCACACAATTCCGGTTTCACCTGTGCTAAATCTTTGTCTATTATACAGCCATCCGTATCAACGTAATACCATCTACCCCCCGCCTCCTCTACCACCTTCAAGACCTGCGCCATCTGTATTCGACCATATGCTCGTATTGCCGCGCTAATATGAATATGCCCCTGCAACGCCCCCACATCAGACTTCACCTCCACTGCAAAATAGTCATCCGTCCGCCCTTCTATCACATAACCAAGATTAGCCACCTTACACTGTTGTTTATACGACTGTCTCGCCTTATAAGCCACTCCATACGGATTATCCACCTCTGCTTCATTCCCCCCTGACTTAAACAAATTAAACTCATCCCGCGATAACACCACAGTACTTACACCACGACTACCATCAAGCACCCCTACTAAAGACACTTGCAACCGCTTTATAACTGCACTTCATAATTTAAACACATTACGACCTGGACCCAGCTCATTTCTCCGCTCTTTAACCTCTACCCTCAATTCATACATTCACTTCGCCCAGTTTACTAAACCCAACTCATTAGCACGAGCCTCGTAAAACTCTATAGCAGTCTCTCTATAGACTACAGCTCCCAACATCTCAGCCATATTCAACTCCTCACTGAAATACCACCCTCTAAATATCCCAAAGCCTTGTCTACCCGGCCCTAACCGAACAGCCTCTCCCATTTCTACGCGTTTTGTCCACCTTGTAGAACTCGCTCTCGCTTGAAGAACCCCCAACGCTTCAGTCGGACACTTCTCTATTACAACAGTCGCCAATACATAGCCAAACACCTCCTTCAGCTCGCTTTCCTTATACACCTTCCGAGGAACCTCCCTCTTATTATCGCCCTTGCCAATAGTAACTTTATCTCTACCTTCAAAGAGCCCATCTACTACGCCAATCGCCTTTATGTGAGACGGCAATCTTCTATCCATCATCGCCGCATACTGAGAGTTAACATCGAAATGATATAAAGGCCCCTCAGCCCATAACTGCCTCCGTAGTAACGCCCCTCCATAGTTTGCCTCCGCCACTATCTCATACAACTCGCCCGATATAGCAATTTCCCCTAACGATCCCCACACGCCCCTTCTACCAAAAAACCCAGATTGTCAATGCTCTAAAGCTATGCGGCCTAATCCTCTTAGACCAGATAATTTACTCACCTCCAAGCCCAATTTTTCATAACAGAATTGATAAACTAACATCAAAGCTACAGCTCACTCCTCGCCCACCTCCTCCCGAGCCTTACGCCACATGCCACCCTCCTCATTCAGAATATCCATTACAATATGCCATGACAAAGTAAACTTCACTCTAACCTCGTCCCACCCAGCCATCAACAGCAGCTCCTCCGAACTCACAGGCACCAATGGCGACAGATCATAAATATCCAAACCTAACTCCAGCTCTTTCAACCTTGTCAAAGCACCATCCTTAATACCTACTCCAAACCCTTGAAAGTCTACATTCAATACCGGATCCAACAAATCGCGATGCGCATTACGATATCATATACTATGACCCTGTGCTACTACCGAACGCGCCATGTCCAATCTCCGCATCTCCACATCCTTAGCACTTCCCGCCCTATAATAGTCACACCTATTAAATCGAAACCGATCAGTTATTAATCAACCTAAATTAGAAACCCCTAACTCCGGTATATACACCACAGAACACCCTCATTGTCTTAACCACATAGCCATATCTCTAAATAACATTGACTCGCGGCTACGCGGATCAATCTCAAGCCACTCTTGATTCAATCAGTAACTACGAGTTTTAAATAACCCGCTCTCTAAACCTTTTTGACATCTCGTCAGACCCTCTAACCTTTGCAAATCAAAGGGCCAGATCGGTGTACACAACGTATAGCCTACTACAACTGCCTTACCATCACACATCGCCAAATGTACAACGGCTATAGCAAATTTGTGGCTCCCAGGTCATGCTAAGGACCTAGTTTTCCCTTCCATTGATACGTACTTTTCCATACCTAATACATAATTTGCCTCTCACTTGAACTCCCAATAGCCAATTTTCACAACAAACGCACTGGGACCATGCCCATCTCCCTCCATTGAGGTGCGGCTAATATTACAGCGCTAAATTATCAAACCAGGGCACAAACCTAATAACAACGAATAAACCACCAACGGAAATAATGCATGAAACTCAACACGAGACACATCAGTACTCAAAATAACACCACCCTCTACAATATACGGAGAAAATCCCCCAAAACAAATACGATTAGTCAAAAATAATGAATACGCTGCTGAAAGAATAACCCCAACGCCCGCCAACACCGCCGCCATTGGACTCATCTCATACGTACCGACAAACACCAAAAGTTCCCCAACAAACCCAGCAGAAGGTGGAACAGCCATAGAGCTAAACGTCAACAGAAGCATAAGTAACGCATAAATAGGCATAGACATACACATACCTCGATAGTATTTTATCAACCGTGAGCCATGTCTTTGATACAATAAAGTCACCAACAAAAACAATCCCGCACTGACATAGCCATGGGCAACCATAACTAACACAGCACCCGACAACGACTCAGGCGTAGTACTCAACAACCCTATAGTAACTGTACTCATATGAGCAATAGAAGAATACGCAATAGCACGCTTCATATCAATCTGACGCAACGTCGATAAACTAGCATACAAAACACCTACCACTCCAAAAGTCTGTCACAAAGGCCCATAAAAGGCAGTCCCGTCCGGTCATAACGGCAATACATACTTCAAATACGCAAAACCCCCTAACTTCAACAATAAACCAGCCAGAATCATAGAACCTGCCAACGGAGCTTCCACGTGTGCCTGCGGTAACCAAATATGAAGAGGAATCAACGGCAATTTAGCAGTAATGGCTATAGAAAAGCCTAACCACGCCAGTCGCTGATACATAGGATCAAACTCTAACAATAACAAATGATCTAAATTTGTCGTCCCCACTTCTGACAATACTAATAATATAGCCGATAACATTAACAACGAACCCACTAACGAATAATAAAAGAAATAATAAGAGGCTTGCACCTTCTGAGATCGAGATCCTCAATACCCAATCAAAATAAACACCGGAATCAAACTAGCCTCAAAAGCCAAATAAAATAAAAATAAGTCCTGCGAAAGAAACGTCACCAACACTACCAAATGAGTCACCATCAAGACAAATATATAAAACTTTACCGACACAGAAATAGACTGAACTGAAGCCACGTATGTAATCGGCATTAATGACAAAGTCAAAAAGACAAACACCACATTTACACTATCTAATCCCAAGGGCAACACTACCCCAAACAAACTAGATACAAACAACTCTTCCCAAGAAAAACCTACCTGCCATTGCAATAAATAATACAAACCTAGACCAAACGAAACTAACAAAACCATTAAACAAAACTGACGATACCTATAAACATCCAACCATGCAGCCGAAATTAACCCTAGAATAGGCAAAATAAGTAATGATAACATCGTAAATAAACTCGGACTGAGAGACTCGAACTCCCGCATACCCGACATCAAAAGCCGGTGCCTTACCAACTTGGCTAAGTCCACATCGCAAATCTAGGTCCAAGTGCAACGGAACCACTTAAAACCAATAACAAACCGAAAAGAAACAAACAAAAAGTAAAAACAATAGAAAAAGCAAAGGCGAAGAAAAAGAGAAGGACGAAGTAAGAGAGAAGGAAAAGTTCCAAAGGGAAGAAAAATACAGAAAAGGCATTCAGGCCCGTAAAGCACGAAAGAAAAAAAGGAAAAAGAGAAAAAAAAGAGAAAAGAAAAGGAGGAGGGAGGGAGGAGAAAAAAAGGATAGAGAAGGAAGAGAAAGGGAGAGGGGAAAGGGCCGGAGTGATAACTAAAAGAGCCAAAGTGAGCGCCACCCTACCCCCCGATCGG
>CALSCQ010000751.1:0-20693 GCA_943704525.1 Pigoraptor vietnamica
GGGGGGGGGGGGTGGGGGAATTGTGCAGGAACAAGGCGTAACGGCGCCGGACACAAGGGTCATGCACGCATAGAGAGGCCCACGCACATGTACACATCCCCCAAACACACGCACACGGACGCACACGCACGAACACGCGGAACGGCTTGACGCACCCTTTTTGACGAGAATGCCGGACACTTCCTGGCCGTCGACCGGCGGCTTGGCTGCAATCGAACCCATCGCCTGCGAAGCAGAGGGTGAGACTCACAGACCCAATTCACAGACAGCCCTTCATGCTAAAATAATGTCGCGTGTCGAATGCAACGACGCCGGTGAACACATAAGGGAGCGCCGCCTGAAAACACACGAGCAGCCGACCCCTCACCTTCGCCATTTTCTCCCCGCGAAAGTTGAGCTCGACCGACTGGCAATTGGAGGGGTTGTGCAGCGCGAGCTTGTAGTCCTCCCGGTCCTCGTAGCGCTGGCGAAGGGCGTTCTTCAGACTGTGGAGACGGAAACGACGAACACGCGCATGTGAGCCCAGTGAAATCCATCAGAGCCAAAATGGACGTCTTGTCCATATTACGTTCAGTCGGCGCCGCTTAGAAACACAACACCCTTTGCTTGCCACACAAAAAAAAACGCACCGTCCCATTTCGTTTGAGTCGCCGTGCACAAGGACGACGTTGGGCGGGCGCAGCGTGTCGATGTACTCGCTCGTCTGCATGAAGTCCGAGTGCGCGCTGAAGGAAATGTAGTGCACAGACATGTTGAGGTGCAGCTTGCGACCGCTGAGCGAATTGACCTCCTTCGGGGCAGAGAGAATGTGCTGCGCAGGCGAAGGCCAGCCAATGTCAACAACGGCGGGTAAAGGGAGTAAAGCAAACAACGGCGGAAAGAGAGCAAAGGTAAACAACGGACCAATCTCCAATGCAGGCATGGCACAGCATGGAGGCCGACTCACCTTCGCAAGGGTGCCCTCGACCGAGTAACCAGTGACAATGCACCCGTTACGCCTGTCCTCGCACCACAGCTCAAACAGTTCGCGACTGAGGCCGCTCTGGAGCATACCGGGACTCGCCATGACGACAGAGGGTCTGCCGGGGACACAAGCGTCAGGGCCGTCGTATCAACGTGCGCGTCCACGCAGGACACAATAGAACAGCACATATAGTATGCCCAACGACCAGACACATTGATGGCAAACATCCAAGAGTCCAAGGACGTTAAAGCTAAAAACAAAGGCCGAAGGTGTCCAGCCACACACCCACCCGACATCGTCAAACTGATCCATGCCGCGGAGGCTGCTGATGTGCTTGAACACGAAGGGATTCGAAATGGCGAATTGCCTGTGCGCGCGGAAGGGGCGTTGGGTCAACACAGCACAACGCAGACGCGCGCCCTCACGCACCACCACGCAGTGACACAACAGAGGAGCGAGGAGAGGAACAATGTGAGCACAAAATAACTGAGAGTAGAGAAGAGAGCCAAGTTGTCACTCCCATGTCCCAGCAAGCACCCACTTTCGGATGCGGTCGTTCATGTGGTTGATGTACGTCTGGTACACCGACATGCACTTCTTCGCAAGCGACGACGCATAGTAGATGGGGATGCTGTGAAGCTGCGCGGGAAGGGTGGGGATTAGCGGCGGACAAGGCTCTCGCCAACAAACATCCACGCACACGATAAAGAAAAATCCCGCAAACACGCACACGCTGCACACACTACGCACGCACACAACACAACATACCTCGGGGTGCGCCTCCCAGTACTCGTCGAGGATGAGCAAGAGCTCCTGCGCGCGGCCGAGCGCAAACACGGGCAGGAGACACCGCCCTCCGCGGCTGACGATGTCATGCACAAGGCCCGTGAAGCGCCCCTCGCGCTCAGCACGGGGCTCGTGAATCTGCGGAGAGAAGGGGAGAAGACAGAAATTAGGGGTGATTTGCAAGGTAAAATTGCTGACGGTCGCGTGCTATCAGACTGCGGGAGGCGCGTGCATGCATGCGGGTGCATGCTGTCGTGGCTCTCCATGCATGCCGGTGTGCGCGTTTGTGTAGGCGTGCATTATATGTGCGTGCTGTGTGCGCGTTGTGCATGTGTGCGTGTCTTGCATGCGTGTGTGCATCCGTGCGTCCGTGTGCCCACCTGCACGCCGTACGTCGACTCGACAATGAGAATGTCCGGCACAATGTCCGGGATTTCGGCTGCCATCAGATGGCGGTCCTCCTGTCGCGAGAAGTCGCCCGTGTAGAGCACCTGCGGAGGGTTGCGCGAGTGAGCACGAAGGCGCAGGATCACAAGCCACGCGATGCAGCGCATGTAACGCACATCGAACGAACACATTACATAGCTTCCAGTAACAAACGAGTGAGAAGAACTTATCCCTCCTGCCACCCGTGCACAGTGCATTGCAATTTCATACATTGCGAATAAGAATAGCCTATCCGTACTCGCGCAATTGCAGACGCACTCACCCTCACGCCCGCAATTTCAATCATGAACATGCACGCGCCAAGCACGTGCCCCGCATTGTAGCACCAGAACTTGACGCCGTCGATCTGTGGACACGGAAGGGCCGACACAAAAGTGGTCAGGTCAGCGTGTGGGCGAAGTGCGGGATAGTGCCGTATCTCATTTTCACGCGGCAATGGAATGTGAGTGCGGCGGATGATCGAATGTGTGAGTGCGTGGGGCGTTTGCGCGTGTGTGCGTGTGCAGGTCGCGATCGTGCGTGGGTATGCGCGTGCAGGTCGCGAGTGTGCGTGGCAGCCACCTCCTTAATCTGGTGCGTGTCGACCGTCTCGATCTTCTCCATGCTTCGGTCGAGGTCCTTCTCGTCGTAGAGCATGTCCTCCACGGAAATGTTGCTCACGCGCACGTAATCCGAGAGCATCCACTTGTAAATGGCCTGCGTGCGTGCGTGCGATTTGTGTGCGTGTGTGTTTGTTAGTATGTGTTTTGGGTGTGGAGTGAGTGTGCGTGTGTGAGAGTGCGTGTGTGAGTGTGCACGCATGCGGTCCGCGCGATTAGTGTTTGTGCAAAGTGTAGTTGCGAGAGCACAGTGTGTCGGTGTGCGTTGTGTGAGAGAGAACGAGAGAGTGTGTGGGGGTGAGAGAACGCTCCCACAGTTCACGACGGCTTTTCATAACATGAGGTTTTGAACTAACATACGAACGCACACAGCACACAACAGAAGACGGTGGGGCTAAGAGGCCTGATGAAACAGGCACATCCCACACACGCCACACGCAGCGCACCTTCGTCGGATGTGTCATGAACACGCGCCCCTTGAACGTCGTCTTGTTGAGAAAGTACGGAAGGGCGGCGCAGTGGTCGAGGTGGAAGCTGACGAGCGCAAGACAGGCAAAGGGTGAGCGCAGAAAGAACACAGCACAACTAATTCAGAGAAATAAGATCCAGGGAGGGGGGGGGGGGGAGAAAACAACTATGCCCTTATGCATTAGGCCCATTATTGTGAGTGCGACTGCGACTGACGACCCACTGGCTGACAAGCAGGAGGTCAATCTCTTCTGGGTCGATTTCGTCGAAAAAAGGGAGAGCGGCAAGGCCAGTGAAAGCGGGATGGATGCCGCAGTCAAGCTGCATGGGGGAAGAAAGGCACGGACGGACAGATGCACGCTGTGAGAAGATGCAACGCAGGATACGCCTTCTTTCGCCGATGTAATCACGCACGCAAGCATAACACGCGCACACACACACACAGACACACACAGACACGCATGCAGGCAAGCACGCACACACACGCACACGCACGCACGCACACACGCACACACGCACACATGCACACACACGCACACACGCACACACACACGCACGAACACACACGCACACACACACGCACGAACACACAGACACACAGACACACACACACACACACACACACACACACACACACGCACACACACACGCACGAACACACAGACACACACACACACACACACACACACACACACACACACACACACACACACCCACACACACACACACACACACACACGCACCATGATCTTCTTGCCCTTGAACTCGAGCATGACGCACGATCGCCCGACCTCCTGCCCACCGCCGAGTGGCGTGATCTTGAGAATGTCGTCTTCGTCGTCGTGCTTTCGCTTCGACATTTTAGCGCTAAGAGGGAGAGCTCCCCCCTCGTCACAACACAACAACACTTATAGCGAAAAGAGTGCCCAAACGAAAAGAAGCGCGATTTCAGTGGTGTCCTTGTGATTGTACTCCCCCGCCACACAACTCACATGGGAAGTAACAGTTGTTACGACATTTGGGTGGAGGTAGGGTGAGGGTCTTCTCTCGTGGATGGGTGTGATGTGCGGTGGGGGTTGTGGCGCACAAAGGTTCAGCAGAGAAGACTAGATTTCGTAGCGCACGTGCCTTTGACGCGAGTCGAAATGGCGAAACGGAAGGGCGCACCCCCTATCGACGAAGAAGTGGACACGGCAGCGCTGCGACAGGTGTGTGCAATCCTCTGTGGCGTACGCGGGAGTGCGCTTCGTCGCGTATTGTGGACCATTGTCTGTCTTTGGCGGGTTGTTTGATGCCGACACACACTTCGAACAGGCTCTTCTTACCTATGACAAACTGCGAAAAGACAATGAGGCGGCATTGCGAGCCCTCATGCGTGCGCGATTAAGCCTTGGCAGTGTGCCTGCGGGTATGTGAGCTGCGTGCGCGCGTGTGTGTGTGTGCGTGTGCGTGTGTGTGTGTGTGTGTATGTGAGCTGCGTGCGTGGTGAGGGTGTGCGGGCTTCGTGTACTGCTCGTGCGCTATGCGGATTACGCTGCAAGTACTGAGGCACTTTTGTGCTCGTTGTTCGCAGATGACCGTCGTTTGGATGAGATTGATGGGACATGCAAGGACGCGGCTGCCAAGACTGAAGCAGAGCTGCAGTGCGTGGCGCCCACACGTGTTCAACGTTCCTCCCTCCATTCGCCCACCCGTTAACAGACGTATGGAACGCCACACACAACGACATGGCAGACTCGGCACGGGCGACACTATGCCTCTCGGCGACAACTGTTCTCACCGGCCCTTTTTTCCCCGCAGAAATTTGGGTTCGCTTATCGCAAAGATCAACGCCGCGATCGACATTTTGGGCCGCAAGGACGCAGAAATTCGCGCGCGTAACGCGAGTTTGGACGACCAGTCGCGGCGTGTGAAGCGAAAATCGTCCGTTCTCAACTCGATTGTCGGGCGGCTGCCCGTATGGAGGGGACCGCCGTGAGTGTTCCGCTGCCGTGCATTGAAATTGGAGCCTTGAGAGTGCTATTGTGTGCGTGGCGGGGACGCGCGTAACGCTCCACTCCCGCTATGCCATCGCAGAGATGTCCTTCCGCCGCTCGTGGGTGCCATTCCAGCGGAGCCTGGGTACATTGTGCCAGTGGGCGAGCAGGTGGGTTGTGCACCTGTGTGCGCTTTCCTGTTACTCCCAGCCTCTTTCTCTTGCCTTTTTGAGACAGTGCGAATGGTGTTTTAAGCGGGCTCCCTGAAGCATATGCGAAACGCTCGCGGACGAACCCGCTTTTAAGCACAGTTGAGGGTGCCGTTTTGCTCTCAGGTGGCTGCGCGCACGTCCAAGCCCAAAGACACGGAGAGCGTGTGGATTTTGGCCGTCGTCCTGCAGTACATGCCCGACAAGCAAAAATATCCCCTCGCCCTCCTATCGCGCCTTTTTTGGCCCCAAACTGCCTCTGTTTGCCTGTTGTGGTGTGTGTGAAAATCTTCCTTGACTCGCTCTGCTACGTATGAAGTGGAGGATATCATTGAGGACGGCATCGATGACTCGGATGGCGTCAAGTGGGTTATGTTTTGCCATTGCGTGATCGCGACTGCGCTTACGTCCGGAGTGTCACGCTCTCCGCACCTCTCTAGGTCGGCTCTGCTGACTCCGAGTGACTTTACGCAGGCGCTATGTGCTGAATGCGAACGCCGTCGTGCCCCTTCCTCGCTGGATGCCCCTCCCGACGGCCACGCAGGCGCACCATGCTGTTGGTGCGGAAGTGCTCGCGCTGTACCCGCAGACGACCTGCTTCTACGCGGGTCACGTGGGCGGCCTGCCCTCCAAGGTGCATCCATTGTGGCCTTCTGTCGACCGCTGTGCTTCGTCATTCTGCTCTCGGCACATTGGACGTGTTCTCTCTTGCCTGTCGTGTTTTGTTGTTCTCCTCGCGGCGTATTTGATGTGTTAGACGTAACATTTTGTCTCTGTTACATGTCGCAGGAGCGGAGCGAGTACCTCATACGTTTTGCGGATGACGAGGACGTGGATGGGTCGACGCCCGACCGCGAAGTCGCGCAGAAGTTTGTCATTGCAATGCCAAAGAAGGTCAAGGGGAAGCCGTAAAACACAGAGAGAGAGAGTGTGTGTGTATAGCCGCAGTAACAGCTTATGTGAATACATTCATGCGAATGTATGAGGTGGTGGCTGTTACGCCCGTGCATTGGGCACGTCATGGGTGGGTGTTACATCGGCCGATCATGGCGATCGAAACCGCACCCGCACGAGTGTGCGACATCTATAATCGCTTTAATCGTTTCATTCCCTCGCTTCAAAGACCCTCCTTTTCACGCCGATCTTCGTTTTTCTCTTCGCTCTTTTGCCATTGTTCTCCGATCTCACGCCAGCTTCGCCAAAGCTTCTTCTCTTCTCCCCCATCGTGATGGACGACCCTGGCAGTAGGACACCCACCAGCGCCCCGAAGCGGCGCCGCGTCGACGAATCCGGCGGTGGCGACGCAAACGCACGCCCTCGCTCCCATGGCGATGCCTTTGGGGGTGCCGGACGCGGCGGACGGGGTGCCGGACGTGGTGCGCCAGGGGGCGGAAGGGGTGGCGGACGTGGCGGACGCGGTGGTGGCGGCGGCGTACGCGAGTTTCGCCCGCAGGCGCACGATCACTCCATGGAGGCGCAATCGCATGCGCACACGGGTGCACAGCCGCAGATGCAGAGGGCTCCGGTGGCTGCGCCTGCCCAGCGAGCCCCTGCGGAGGCCGTGAGGGCGCAGGGGGGCAATCCAGCTCACGATGAGCGCACAACAGACTCGCCATCGGCGCCGCCGAAGCGCCGCCGCAATCGCCGTCGCGGAAAGCGCGCGGATGGCACGGGGGACGCCATGGAGGTGGACGGGGACGAAGGCGAGGACGGTGAGGTGGACGGGGACGGCGATGTCGCGATGGCCCCTGCGGATGGCGCGGCTGGGCCGTCCGCTCCGGCGCCGCGCGGTGCGACCGCGACGGGCACATCGGGCACGTCTTCCATTCATCTCACGACGACGACATTCGCCAGCCTTCCGATTTCGCCGCTGTCTGTGCGCGCGCTGGAGACGGTGCTTGGGTATCGGTTTCTGACCGAAGTTCAGCTGGCCACCCTCCCGCACATCATGCAGGGGAGGGACGTCCTCGCACGTGCACGCACGGGCACGGGCAAGACACTCGGCTTCCTCATCCCCAGCGTGGAAAGGCTGCTCGCGTCTCCTCCCGCGCGCGGCGATATTGCCGTGCTCGTGCTGTCTCCCACGCGCGAGCTGGCCACGCAGATCGCGACGGAGGCGGCTGCTCTGCTCAAGTTCCACTCGTTCGGTGTGCAGTGCGTGTACGGCGGGACGAACATTGCGACGGAGCGGCGCAAGATGAACTCTGAGCGGTGCGACATTCTCGTGGCAACGCCCGGTCGCCTGACGGACCATCTCGAGAACACGGAGGGGCTGCGGGGACGCCTCAGCCGGCTCAAAGTGGTGGGTGTCGTGGTGGAAGTAATGGAGAGCGTGCATGCACATACGCATATTCGCCTGCACACGCGCTCTGAGGCGGGGGGGGGGGGGGGGGGGGGGGGGGGGGAGTGGGAGAAGGGAGCGGTAGCGTGCAAGAGCAATATTCTGAAGCATGCACTTTCTAACCCATTTGTTGTCTGCGCCACAGCTGGTCCTCGACGAGGCCGACCAGCTGCTTGAGATGGGCTTTCGCCCTGCGATTGAGCGCATTCTGTCGCTGCTGCCCAACGGCACGGCGACCGGCCGACAGACGCTCCTCTTCAGCGCGACGATTCCGCAGCAACTGCACCAGGTCGCGGGGCTCTGCATGCGCACCGACCGCCAGTTTGTGGACACTGTCGGCGAGGAGAGCGTGCACACGAACGAGCAGGTGCGAGAACCCTTCCCTTTTGCTAGTACACGTCCTGTGCCTCCCTCCGTGCCGCACAGGCACACACGCGCGCGCATACCGCGCACTACTGCTGGTCGCACACGCAACCACAGTGACGCTGTTGCCGTCCTCCTGCGTTACCCATCTCGCCCATTCTCCCTCTGAGTCGACTAACATGTCTGTAATTCAAGCTGATCCGACATGGCTCCCTCCGCGTGGCAGGTGGTCCAGTCGTACGCGGTCGTTCCCTTTGAGACGCAGATCCACGCGGTGATGGAGCTGGTGCAGGCCGAGCGGCGCGATCCCGGGCACAAGATCATCTGCTTCTTCACCACGGCGCGCCTCACGCAGTTCATGGCAGAGCTGTTCAACGCCGCGGCAATCCCCGTGCTCGAGATTCACTCGCGCAAGTCGCAGGCGCAGCGCACCAAAGTGTCCGACGCATTCCGCTCGTCCGCCCAGGCCATCCTCTTCACGAGCGACGTCTCGGCGCGCGGCATCGACTACCCTGACGTCACGCTGGTGCTCCAAGTCGGTGCGTGTGAGCGGATAAGGCCACTTTTATACGTTAACATGCTTTCCCGCCGGTTCTGGGCCCTTCGTGCCTTGTTTCCCCCCGCGTTTGTCGTCCGTGCGTGCGTTTGCTGGCTTGTTGGGCTGTCTACTGCCAGCCATTCTGACATCCCCTCTCGTCCACACACACACAGGCATTCCGTCTGACCGCGAGCAGTACATCCACCGCGTGGGTCGCACAGCGCGCGCCGGCAAAATCGGACGCGGCGTCCTCGTCCTCGCGCCGTTCGAGCGCTTCTTTCTCCGCCACATCGCCGACCTTCCCGTCACCGAAGCGCCGCCGATCACCGTGACGCCTCAGACGACCGCGGCGGTGGCGAATGCCCTGCAGCGCCTCTCTCCCGTCGTGAAGGGCATGGCGTATCAGGCGTGGCTCGGGTTCTACAACTCGTCGCGCGGGACGGGATGGGACAAGCCGACGCTTGTGCAGATGGCGAACCACTTTGCGGCACTTATCGGGTGCGACTCGCCCCCGCCGCTCCTCGCAAAGACAATCGGTAAGATGGGACTCAAGGGCGTCCCCGGCCTTGTCGTGGACAGGGGACAGGCTGGATGGGGCGGCGACGGAGGGCGCGGAGGCGGCGGCGGCGGAAGGGGCCAGGGGCACGGTGGTGGCCGCGGGGGCCGCGGGGGCGGTGCCGGCATGCGATAGGGTGTTGTGTTGCGTCCGTCTGTGGACGCGAGTGAGAAATGAATCTCTGTTTGTGGTGCAATCAGGACGCACGCACATGCATGCGAATACACCCGCGTGTGCTGCACACGCTCGCACAACGAGTTTTGTTTGCGAACGAGTGCTTTAGTGAGTGGACAGATGTACAGTGACGCAGAGAGACGCAGCGAGTGCAAGGCGAAACAGACGAAGTCAAGAACAAACGAACGAGCTTGCCAAGAGTGAAGAGCAGCGCGGATGTGTGCGTGCGCGTGTGAGTGTTTGAGCGTGTGAGTGCGTGTGTGTGCGCGCGTGCATGCGTGCGTGTTGGCGGCGCGTGAAGAACCAGCGCGCACTAGTCCTTGACGGTCCGTGTGAAGTCCATCCGTGCAAAGCGCGTCGCAATCGCATCGGGGAAGTCGAGGCTTGCGAGGAACAGCGTCATCGCGCGGATAATCGTCTCTGTGCGCTCCTCGTGAGGCATGGCGCCGCAGTTCTCCACCTGGAGGGCCACAGCAAGATTCAGCACAATTGCCATGGCGAGACCAAAACACACAGGCTGAGCACGATTGCCATGTCCCAGAGGGTTGTACCAACACCCGAGGGATGAATTCCGAGCACGTGACACAAGAGACACGCGACGGGACATTTGCGCGAAGGTCCAACGGAGGCGGAGGCGCACCTTGTACAGCTGGGATAGCGCGGGGTTGAGGCACGAGAGCGTCGCCTCCGCCTCGGCAAATCGCTCGTTCGAGAGCTTGCCGGCAAAAATCATCGTCTTGAAGCTCGGGTTCATGCCCTGCACGTTGGGCGTCGAGCTTCCCGTCGCGAGCGTGTTGCTGACGCTCATGCGGCGGATGCTTTGATCGACGCGCGTCCTGCGAGGGTGAAGGGGGGAATTGCGCCAGGTCCGTCAGGAGATTGCACCAGGGACAGATAACAGATAAGTCAGAGAGAAAGGTGCACGCATGATATGCGCTTTCACATGCACGCACACACGCGCACACATTCACAAGCGTATGCCCACCCACCTCATCTCCGCAAGCTGTCCCGTAATGCTGTCACGCCTGTGGCCGAAGCGGGGCGAATGCAGCAGAGTGAGAAATTGGCATGGGACCCCCGACTGGCATCCCACTGCCACACAGTGCATGCCGCAGACACTCTTTACGCACATCGCGCTTCCGTGCTGTGCGCGTTAACTCACCCCGCAAACGCCTCGACGAATTTTGCGACGTTCGTCGGCTTCATCCCTTTCATTATTTCGCTCCGGCGGAACTCGCCCAGATCAAGGCCACGCGGAGACTGCGCGCAAACGGGCGGAAAGAGAGTGAGCGATGCAGCAGGTCAATGTCACACGTGAACGCCATTAGCCACGGTTGCCATTTTTTCTGACCCAATATGTGAATTTGAGACGAGAAAATAAAGGTGGGCACACGGACGGAAGAGAGTGAGCGCCGCATACGACACGTGGACGCCATGCGCTCTGCTTAGCCAAATTCTATCTGGCCAATATATGGATGGGCTTCCTCACCGAGCCGTAATATCTGTCGATGAATGTGTTGACGTTGCCGAGTGTGAGGCCCCAGCGGTAGAGATTGTACACGGCGATCTAAACGAAACCGCGTTACGTTAGTTGGCGCAAGCACATACACACACAAACGAGCGCAAGCCGCCCCCTTCCCCCCCCCCCCCCACACACACACACACACCCATCACACACACTCACACACACACACGCATACACACACACACGCATACACACACACACATACACACGCAGGCGCATGCGCACGATAGCAATTATCGCTGCCGGCGCACCTTCGTTGGCACCCAGTCCAGCCAGCTCACACTACCGACTGTCGGCGAGACGAGAAGAAGGCCATGCACCATCTTGGGGTGCGCCGCCTTGGTGAGAGAAGTCAAGAGAACGTGTGAGAAGGGCAGGTCTGCGCGATGCACGCTTCACGCAGAACGATAGTCGTCACGTGAGGCGATGCTGCGTACCCCATAGCGCAAGAAAATGTTGGCTCCCGCTCCAACGCCAAAACCGACAAACTTTCGGATGCTGTAAATGGAAGTTGAACAGGATATGGGACTATAAGGGCAAGAAGGCTGACACGCAAACCCAACACGCACGCACACACATATACGCCCACATGCACACAGGACGCGCGCGAACACATGCGGAGCCCGCACTCACTGGAAGTGGTTGACGACGGACGTGATGAGCTCCGACAGCTGAGCCATCGTGGGATACGACGCACTGCGGCAAAGGCGGAAGCGCAGTCAGTTAAGTGCACGATATCAACGAAAAGAAGTGGCGTCGCTTCGAAGGGAAGCGTTAGGGAACACAAAACGCGAGGTCGCGGAAGACCGAGGATATGTCGCGATAGAGAGAAGGCTAGAGTGGACAGTAATCTGGCTTGCGCACGTAAGCCACGTGTGGCTGACACAGCTGAGAGCATTGCCCCCACGAGTCCACGACAGGTCACGTGAGAAGGGAGACACGCACTTTGCGTCCATTTCAGCAGCGCCTTCCTCGTGGCCGGGTGCATCGATGTGGTAGATGACGAACGATTCGACGAGGTCACGTGCGCTCGGGTGGTTGATGAAGCGGCCAAAGCAGATTTTGTCTGAACGCGGAGGGGGTTTGGAGAGAGAGGATAGGGGTGTCAGTGTGTTTGTATGTGTGTTTGTGTGTTTGTGTGCGTGCGTGCGTGCGTGCGTGCGTGTGTGTGTGTGCAAATGTCCCTGACTGCGTGGTAGTCAACGCCAAGAGAGAGGCGAATCAGAGGGGGGATTCAAAAACGACGAGAAGCAACCCACGGTTCAAGCCAATGTCATGGAATGTGATCATGGCGGGTTTGTATCCGTCGGCCTCTCCCTGTTGGCACAGAATGGCGCATGAGAACGGGAAGTGGAGAGGAAAACGCGCAACAACAGACACGCACACACACGCACACAGACACACAGACACACACACACAGAGACACACAGACACACAGACACACACACTCAGACAAACACAGACAACATACCGCACGCGCGCGACACACACAAGCGGCCACTCTCCCACAAAACACACAGACACAACTAGACGCACACGCACAGACACACCGACACACACACACACACACACACACACACACACAGAGTGGTTGCAAAGCACAGCCGGCGAATTAGTACACGCACCTGCACGAAGACCTTAATCTTGCCCGTCATTGTCTGCACAACGACCTCCTGAAATGGCACACGACGTCAGCGACAACCGCACGCAACACCAGTGAATGACTTTGGTGCGCCGGAAACAAATCGAGATTCCCTTTCCGTTCAAATTCGCAAAGCGCAAGTACCCGCACGCACCTTCTCCATGGGAAGGGGCGGCAGAGTGGAGTCCACCTTGGAGAGTGCGTCAATGTTGACGCTCATGAGGGTCGCGGGGACCGTGCCCTCCGACGCCATTTCAGTCTCTCGCTCCTTGGCGATGTCCACTGAGAGCGGTGAAATGCTACCACACTATATGTTTTATGTTCTGCTACAGAAAGTGAGCTCTGCACGAGGGGCGCAAGGGATAAGAGAGGAGAGAGAAGAGAGAAGAGAGTTCGCTTTCGCCTACGGACGAGAGAGAGTGTGCTGCAGTGCTGAGCGGCAGTGTCAGTTTGCGGCCGGGAATACGTCGGCATCCGGACACTATCGGCTGAGAGGTGTCGACAAATTGAGAAATTGGCGAAAAAGACCAAAGTTTTCTTCAAATTTCAATGAAAGTCTATATCAATGAGAGAAATAATCATCACGTGATAGCACGTGCCACCAAAGGGATTTCGACCGTCTGAACACCCCGGATTCAACCCTCAAGTGCGCAGCAGTCTGTTAACTGTTTTAATTATTTCGCTCCCCAGAGACTATCAAAAATGTATTGCCGATCGGTTTTATTTTACGCGCGAGCCAAAAGCGATGACGTAGTTTCGCCGCTGCACAGCTGACGCGCGTGCTGGGGACACAAGAAAGTTCTATTGACTCGCCACACGACTCGCGCGTGCGTTGTTTTCAGTATGCGTTTTGTATGGCGCCTCAATTTGACGCCACTCTTGGAAGATTCTCTTGGGTTGCCCCGCACACGCGAGCATAAAAGCGGCAACGCATCGTCAGTTCAACTCTGCAATCAGATTAATCTGATTTTCGATTCGGACGGCGTTTCACAAGTGAGACCGATCGACGAGCCGTCTTTCCGCCGACGACTTTGAAGAGACGATAGCACAAGACTCCGCAAAGATGGGGGTGCCCCCACAATTTCCATTGGACATGCGGCGGTGGGTTACTTTCTAACCCACCACACCACTGACATATGTCAACGACTAGCGCCTTCAGTATACAATTTATCCAAACTGACACACCATTCCTCGCGATAGGATCTTGTGCAAGAAGGGTCAGCGCACGAAGATTGCGAAGCGAGGGCACGGCAAAAAGCGCTACCGCGTGCGTGACGGGATAGGATGGACACCCGATGGGGCGTTCCTTGCCATCCTGCGCGACAAGACTGAGCGCGGTGAGCACTGCACACAATGTTGTTGCCCACGAGGCCGTTATGGAAGCTCATTTTCCCGAGTGACTGCTGCAGGCGAGCAACTCATCAAGCGCATTCAGACACACATTGGCCTGCGCTCCAAGTTCAACAGGACGAGCCTGAACACCAACATGCGTGCGTGGGGATGGACCCCCGTGAAGGGGATCAACCCGTTGACGATGCTATGGCCCAAAACTAAGTGGAAGTTCACGCGGAAGGGGGAGGCGCGGTGGACGTACTGGTTTCACCCTCTGGTGTCGCGCGACCACCAGGAAGCCCTCGGAGAGCCCGGTGTCGACGGGCGCGAAGACACGCCTCCCACAATCAAGCGGGTTCCCGCGGCGTCGGACGGCGACTCGACCCGCCGCCGCCCGAAGGCTGTTGAGGTGCGTTATGCTGACGAAGAGCGCTATCGAACATTCCACCTCGGAAGATTATCTTGTCCTTCGGTTCATTCGCTCGTCCAGTCTTGCTTTCCATTGTACTGAGTGCCGTCATTACCACACGCAGGATGCTCTCCTCGAGTCTCTCTCCGGCGCGCACAACATCCCCGCCGTGCGCAACGCTCCTGCCGCGATCGACACGCCCGCCAGCAACTTCATGATCGACCAGTGGGCACTCGACGGCTCCAGCGCCGTTCTGAGAAACGAGGGCATCGGCAGCGATCCAAACGTCAACAGCGATGCGGCCGTCGACGACTCGGACGTCGAGAGCGAGGGGGATGACAGCGATCTCTCCTCAGTGGCTGGATCGAACAGCGATGAGGACGAGGACGCGTCGATGGGTGACCACGACGATTCGCCGGTGGACTCTGTGCCCTCGACTCCCCTGTCGTGTGGCAAGCCGGGCAACGATTCCTTGCTTCCAGCGCCAGGCGGACAAGGTAGAGTTGAAGGGAATGAAATTGTCGAAGCTGTGAGTGACACATGTGACGCAGGGCCATCGCTGATGTGACTTGCTCACCATTCCCGCTCATCTATGCAGTCGCCGTCGGCATCGGACACGACAGCAGCCAGCCACTCACTGACGCGGGCCAACAAGTCGTCGTCTTCAACGACGTCATCACTTTGGGCAAGGGGGTCGGCGATGTTGTGAGAGCCTACCATTCCGTTCTCACGGACGACACGGGAAAGGCACCCGACTTTGCCAACACGCGACTCCACGTGATCGTGAACATTTTCGACGAAGCGCCGGATTCCTCGGGCGTTTCTGAAGAGGTCTTGTCCGGTCTAGAGCAATTGTTCCTTACGGAGTACCGCGTCCACGTTCACTTCCACAAGCTCTGAGCCTGCCGATGGCGGAGAAACAACGGCACCGCTCGGTTCCACGCGTAATCTGCGCACAAACATATGTATAACAAACGATAATCTCCTAACTACGCCTCGATTTTGCGCTCGCTTTCATTCGTGCCTTTTTTTTTTGGAAATACATTTATATCTTCACGAAAGAACTCTGTCCAAAGAAAAAACTCAACCTGCCACACACCGAAGGAGTGATGTATTGTGCAGAGTTTTGCCTGGAAAATAACGCCGCGCTGAAAAGACACGCGCCACACAAACATTCCACATTAACATCAAACGACCACACGCACACTGCACGCTGCGATGAGACTCCGAGTGGCCCGGACCCGACCGGTCGAGAAATCTTCTAGCTGGGCTTCGCAGATCGGACCTGGCCCTACGTCGCTCGTGGCTTTCCCTTGCGGTCGATGACCACGTTCTCTGCGCGAGCGGGAGGCTCCCTGTTAACAGGGACGGCGTTCGCGTGCGACGCGTCGCCGGAATTGGCAAGTTTGACGGACTCGAACGACAGCATCGATTTTGAAAACGCCTCGAGATAGTCGTCCGGGCCCGCATGATTGCGCGCGTGCTCCGCGGACGCGATGCCGGCTTGAAGTGGACCGAGAGGGAGGAGGCCAAAGCCTACTCCAGGGAAGCGCCCATTGTCGAGGTGATCCATCCACGCTGCGAGGTCGGCAGAGCACATACATTAAGTGCATGCGCGTGTGATGCAGACAAGTACAAAGTTACATAACTTCACTGCGAGTACATGACACGCGATAGGCAAAGAACCCACCGCCGTAGTACGAGTCCCCGCCGTCGGACTCAATGTGCACGTCAGTCATCAGAGGCTTCAGAGGCTGCGCGGAAGGACCAGCACTGTTGATGTAATAGAAAACGCCGACCGCAGCGTCGACCGGAGCATAGAGCACATCAGGCTTGATGGCACCCTGCATGTCCTGTGAGCGGGAAGGGAAAAACAAATTAAAATAATCAAAATCAACTGAATACATTCATAAGTAAGGACCTGCTGTCTTGCCAGCAGTGACACGTTCACAACAACTGTTCTCACCGGCGCAGTGTCATGGTCGTGCGTGTTGTGGTTCGGGTTCTCCGCAACAGCAGCAACGTGGGGATTTTCGGGATCGCAGTACACGTCGCGGAGCTCTTCCACATCGCCGGCGAGATTGAGCCCCTCGGCCGGCGGCAGTTGAAAGTCCCCGTTGAAGTTGATGGGCGCGTTGTTCATGCGGTTGAGCGCCTGTGAGCCGCGCACGTTAAATGTAGGTATACGCGCAAATCAAAGTTGTTTCATCGCGAAACCTTCTCAGTCCGCCTGTTAATCTACAGTACATGCTACGCACTCGGACAGGCCAGGCCTCAAGACGACAGCGCACCTCGTTCAGCTTCACTCGGGTCTGCCGTTTGGCCGGTGGCTCGTCGGCGTCACCGTCGTCCTCGTCACGCGGCCGGCGGCGGTTGTTTTGCAGGTCGGCCTTTTCGCGCACGATCGTCGCCTTCCGCCGTGGGCTCGTGATTCGTCCACGAGCATCAAGCTCTTCGAAGCGGCCCAGTGCGGCGCAGTCGTCACGCTTGACCTTTCCCAGCGCGTGCCAGAAGTACGTCCAGTGTGCTTGGGCGCGGTTGCCGATGGATGACATGAATTGCCACCCGCCCCAGACGCCCGGATCGGTCGTAGTGTTCTTGACGTCCGTGACCTCGACAAACCCCCAATTGGCCATGTGCGTGTTGACCGTCGCCTTCGTCCACTGCACAGCAACGTCCTCGGGAACGAGACCGCGTTCGACGATCACCTGCATTAGGCGTCGAAAGAGTGCGTCGGCTGCGGAGGGACGAAGGCGCGCGAAGAGGCACGTAAGCCGAAGCATTTCACAAGCGTTGTGTGCAATTCAAATTGCTGCATGCACACGAAAGAGGAAAGAGACCACACGAAAGGCAAAGACCCACCAAAGGCCCTGTCGCGCACAATGGCGATGAACAGGCCATCGGGACTCCACCGCAGGATGTCGCGAACAAAGTATGTCCTGCCGTTCTCGTAGAGACGGCCATACTCGTCTTCGATTTGGCCGAGCTCGATGTCCTGGATCGCCTCGTTCAGTAGTCTGCGAGAGCACATTTCGTAGCGAACCAAAATTTAGGCGTAGTCTCATATTGCAAACCTGAGGTGCGGAGGCAATTCCCACAAAAAAAGCGCTCGGTCGTGCCCATGTTCACTTACCGCGCAATAACCAGGGGATACATTCTCGGTCGTCACTGGCCGTTGCCGAAATGGTATTAGCGGCCGCAGACATTAATGCTGCAGCCGGGGCGGTGGATCGTGCACGCGCTGGTTTCTCCTGCGAACCCTTTCCACGGTGTCAATTACTGAAAAAACAGAAAGCAAACGGATGGCCGTACGCCCGCATCTCGCAAGAGGTTCTGTTGCGCATATGGACAATGCTGAAGTAGAGAATCGACGTCGTAAACGGAAAAGGAATGTAAACAACATGCGTGACACTCACAGTTACAGCAGCAGCCCCGAGTGCTTGGCTGGCCGTGCGGCGACTCGGATCGGTTCTTGAGTTCGTTCACTGTCAACGTCCAAGGGCGCTGTGGCGGAGACGGGGCGATGTCGCAAGTTGGACTGCCTTGTGTGCACACGCCGCGCTGTTGCACTTGTACTATTGGGAGAGAGAGGCGAATCCCACTGGCAGTCACGAGGGCTGACGTCTGTTTCGCCGCAAACTGCCATATTGAGCCCATACTGACCAGCCCAACCAATGGGAAGCTGACGCAGTTATTTTTTGTGAGCAATTGTATTGAATTGTATGAAAATTCGCTTTATGTGGCACCCACCAATCAGCTGCATCAGTTTTGTTAACGGCCCCCGTGATGTCACGTGAAGGTTGGGTTGCGGTGTCCGAGTAATCACGAGTCCAGCGTGCCGGGAGTTCAAAGGCGCCATATATATACGACAAACTCTGTACAGCCGGGACGCCCGTACTGAATTGAAGATCGCCAGATGTTTGTAACTCTCCGGTGCCGGCACCACTGCGCGGTTTCCGTTCAGACTGATTTCGGACCGATGGCTGCTACACTAGCGGCCACTCAGTACTAGAGCGCCTGCTTTCGATATGCGCACATGCGGTGCGCATTTATTATCGGTTACAACCATATCAAGTCCGGCAGCGAAAGAAAAAAATAACTGCCGCGAAGCCTGACGGCACGACACATACGACGGACGACACAACAACGATTCTCAATCCGCAGCCGACGCACGCCGTCAAAAAAAAGCACGGGCGTTGAGCGAATTAGAGCAGTGCTCAACACCCGTGAAGAAAAAAGTAGGAGACGCAGCAGCATTTCTAGCTCTGGTCCTTGGCCGGACGCTTCCCCTTCGGATCGTAAGCAACCTCGTCCGCACTTCCACGACCACCCGCCCCTCCCTGATCGTTGCCGCCCTTGTCGTCATGCGACTCGTCCGCCGGTTGCGTCTCGACAGCCGTGCCCATTGCGACGACCTCGAAAAGCATCCGCGCGCTTTGGTTGAGCACAACGTCCTCCGTGTTGGCGTAGAAAAGGAGCATGGCCTTGAGCTGGAGCCACGTGGAATTGGTGAAGTCCGGACAGATAAGCTGGACGCGTGCGAGCAGCTCGTCGAGCGAAATGACGCCGAACCGCCAGAGGGGAATGAAGTTCATCGAAAGGGCGACTTGCCACGCTGCGGGAAAGAGAGACATTAGTCATGTGTGCACTGTCCCTGGGAACCGCGAGTCGATACACGGCACGTCCGCATCAAGACACACAGCGGGACACAAGCGACAATGCGGCGTACCTTCGTAGAACATACTGCCGCCGTCGTCGACGACGCGCATATCGCCGCGGTCGGACGAAAGGCCGATGTCCATGCAGCCGAAGTACCTGTTTTCATCCAAGGGCTCGCTGAAAAACGTAAGTCCGTGAGCGTCAGTCGAGTCGAGGGAGATGGACCCACGCGCCGTCGTGTCCCCAGTATCGGTGGAAGGGCCAGCGCCGGCATGGTCGTAAAGCGGTGAGGCGCCGCCTTGATCGAAAAGTGCCGCGACTTCCTCGCTCTGCAGAGCAGACAAATTCTTTTATGGGTTGCATGCACGCACAGCTGTCTGCAGCACAAATTGCCCGGCAGGCCACACAGACAACAACATAACAAGCCGGAACGCACCGACGCAAGCTCGTTGACGTCCATCTCGTCAGCGCCCAAAAGCAAAATCTGTCGTCCGGTCCAAGGAACTTGCGCGTATTCGAGAGTCGCGCTGCTTAATGCAACGAAAGATAATGGACTGGTGAGCGTTGGTCAGAAACGGACCATCCCAAGCGTCTGCGGAAGCTTGCTCTGCACTCAACGCAACCTCCGTACCTCTCCTCCGACCAGGGCGTTGGGCTTGCCTCGACCACAGAGGCAGGCTCGGCCGGTGCGACAGGCGCGTCATTGGGACGACGTTGGACGCCAATCGCAGGCGATTCGTCGCGCGTGGCATCGGCCGATGCGTTCGTCTGTGAAGGGCTAGCCGCATTCGAAGAGTTACTCTGCGCAGGACAAGGTCACTTGTCAAATCCAGCCCAAACACCGCAGTAATGGATGTAATAGCGCGCACACGTGCACGCAAAACCCACCTGATTAGTGCGCCTCTTCTTAGGCGCGGCCGGCGAGTTGTCGCCAGCGCTGCTGGGGCCCGCTTCCTCCAGCGGGCGCTTCTTGTTGTGCGAGGACCCCAAGCGCACAAACACTTTGTCGTTGCGTTCTCGCCACGCAGTAATCTCGTGCCCTTCGTATGTCGTGCGCGGCATGCCCATTTCCGCGCAATCGTCACGACATGCCTTCCCCGATTCGTGCATGTAGTAAGTGCAGCACTCGTCTTCATCGCCGTTGCCGCCGTCGGTGTTCGAATTCGGCTCTTCGTCGACGTCGTCGGCCGCGACCGTTTTGAATTGATAGTACTCGAGGTTCCGGTTCAGTGAGTCTTTGTTCGTCACTTCAAACTTGAGGCCGAACAGGGCCGCTAACATCCCGACACGCTGAAGAAGCCCGGCTCCTGCGTCGTGCGGGATGGTGTAAAACAGTGCATCATTGGGTTCCGAGCTGAGCACTGTCACCAAACAATGGAACGAATGTCGAGTGGGACGCCACATGGACTCGTCCGAGTGACCGGTTACACTGAAAACACTCACCGAAGTCCTTGTTACGAACAACGACGATGAACTTGCCGCCCCTGCTCCACCGGATGAGGTCTCTCACCCGACATTTCTCCCTCTTGACGACTCGGCGCCTGTTGGCACCGCCAGTCTCGTACTCGACTGTTCCGAGCTCCATGTTTTGTATAAAGGGCAACAGGAGCCTGGCGGCAGGAAGTGATCGACGACAATGAAAGGAGATGCGCCGAGGCGTTAGTGCAGGAATGGGGGGAGAGAGAGAGGGGGGAGGGGGGGGGGG
>CALSCQ010000763.1:0-37497 GCA_943704525.1 Pigoraptor vietnamica
TTTTTTTTTTTTTGATGCTCTGCTTGTTGGCCCCCTGTTGTCTGTGCATGCACGTTTGTACATGAAGTGATTCCCTGTGTCCGTGCCTTCTGTGTGTGCCTGTGTGTGTGTGTGTGTGTGTGTGTGTGTGTGTGTGTGTGTGTGTGTGTGTGTGTGTGTGTGTGTGTGTGTGTGTGTGTGTGTGTGTGTGTCACGGGTCGGTCGTCTCTGTCTGTGCGTGAGTGAAAATGTGTAACTCGTATTCAATCATGCTGTGCTTGTGTTCAGCCTGCTCGTCTCTTCGTGTGCGTCGGTGTTCTGGCCTGTGTCACTGTTCGTTATGTTGCCATGTATGTGTGGGTCTGCGTGGTGAAGGGTGCCGGAGTTTATCGCTTTCGCAGTGCGCTCACTGGCTCGGCTAGTGTGGACAATAGCATGTCAGCAATAGCATGTCAGCAATAGCATGTCAGCAATAGCATGTCAGCAATAGCACGTCAGCAATAGCATGTCAGCAATAGCATGTCAGCAATAGCATGTGTGCACGCACCGGCGTACACTGAGTGCGGCTTTTTGAGTACTGTCACGTTCAATGCGTGCGTTTTGTGTGTATGTCGGCGTGCGCATGTAGAGTACGCTCGTATCTGCCTCTGTGCTGTATGCATGTCCCGCGTACTTCTGTGTGCTTGTTTGCGCAAAAAGACAGCTTTCATGCCCGTCCCTCGGCTGTTGCGCTTACACCAGTTCTGCATCCCAATTCCTTGAACGGCAGCAGGATCCAGGCGCCGACGGGACCCATCTCCCTCCGATGACGAGCTGCCGATGAAGCAGCCGAAGGGTAAGCGACCGAGGGTCCCTGCATGGGGGAGTGTAAATAGGGAAGAGGGATTGTGTTGACGTGTTTTCGGCATGCTCTAAGAGCACCTCAGCCGCCGCTTCTGTCACGTTGCCTGGCTGCACGTTACGACAGCCTGACGTGGTTGCACTATATCTTTGTCGCCGGTGTGTCTGTTACCTGCTCCAGGTATAGGGTGCCGGCTGCAAGACGGCGTTACTGCTGCACGGTCCCGCCTTGCCGCGACCAACTTTGCGGTGGATGACCTCTCCGACCCACTGGCAGAGAAAGTCACGCGGGTCCCGTCCCCATCGGCGTTTTGGTTCATCGCCGGTGACCACTTTGACTTTATGGGCCGCGAACAGCTCAAGCCACTCCTCGACCTCATGCGCACGCTTGCGTCGGACTCCGGCAAAGATTCCTTGCATGTGCCAGGGCGTGACGTCATGTCCCAACTAATTTGCTGAACGTTTACGGCACGCGAGGGTTCGGCAAGAGTTTCATGCTCACCGCGGCCGTCGCTGTTCTTCTCAAGGAGGGCCATCGCGTCGTTTTCGTAGCCAACGCGCACAGCCTCTTTGAGAGTGCGTGCGAGTGCTTTCGAGCCAGTTTGGCGATGGCGTTTCCCGACCTCATCGACGACTCACATTGCGATGTGCTGCAGCGTGGAAGACCATGCCGACCTCATTCGTAACGAGGACTTGAAGTTTCTTCTCGTCATCGACCAGCTGGATGCCTTGGAGGAGTTAATTGGCCTCGAGAGCTGGGTGGAGCGCATGCTGAGGGATCTTTCGTCGATTCAGAGCTTAGCATGTGCGTACGTTCGCGGGTACTCTGCGAACAATGTCAATGCGACGATGTTTGCGAAAGACCAGCGCAACGAGCGCGACTTTTACTGTTTTGGCGGTCTGTCGGACGTCGAATTCGGTGCGTGGTGGGGGCGCAACTTTTCGAGTGACGGGAGCGAGGGTGACAACCTTGCTGGCAGGTTGCGAACATTCGCGCGAGAGGATTTGGGTGGCATTCCGCGCCTCCTCGATGGGCTTCTGCATCGGCTGGACTCCCCTCTGCGCGCTACGCAGGCGACCCTCGACGCGTGCTTGTCATATGCGCAGGGCATTTCCATCTCGACCGTCGCCCAACTGGTGAAATTTGGGTTCTGGGGAATCGGCAGTGTGTGCATTGTCAAGGGCGCGCTGGCGATGGACATACTCGCGGGCGCGCGCCTTGGGATGCCAGTTCGATCTCACGGCTTACGACCACCGATACTTCTTTGCCGGCCCGCCAGCGTCACCGACACCGGTATTGACGGCCATCTCCAGGATCGCGTTGGCCGCTCTCGTGGAGGTCGTTCGAGACGTCGGCATGCACGACGATTTTCTCGGCCCCAAGATTCTCTCGGCGTGTCAGTGCGCGCGGAACCCTGTCGTGAGGGAGTTTCTCGTCGAGCATGCCGTGATTAGCGCCATTCGCTCGAGGGGCCTGACCCTTCCGGACGGTACCAAGTTTTCGAGACAGCTGGACGTTTTGCAGTTCCGCGACTACGAAAGCGCCCCCATTGTCGGGCTCTCTCGCTTTATCTACGTGAATTCAGCCTTCGGCGAGAAGGACGTGGACGCGGTTCTCCGTAAGGTTACGAGGAGAAGGGTAAGGTCACTATTGTGGCGCTGCAGATAACGACTGGCGCGATTTCTCAGCATGTGCACTCGCTCCGATTCTTCACGCACGGCCACGATGCCAGATGGGTGGAGGGTGCGGAGCCGGGTACCGCCGTGCGGCGTGTCTTTGTGTGGGTTGTGTTGTCGGATGAGGCGCAATCGTTTCGCGATAAGCAGACAGAATACAGCTCTGCCAACCCCCGTCGCGGCCGTTCGGCTCAGAGAGAATCCCCATTCGAGCAGCTCGCCATTGCAATCCGCGACGTGTGCCCGGGACTGGACATGTTTTAGCTGCAGTGTGCGCCGTTTTGCGTCAGTTTTCCGCGTTTTTCAGTCGCTGGCATGGGATTGCCGTGCGTGGGATTGTCGGGGTGTACTAAGTCTTGACTTGTTTGTGTCAATGGCCAGCGTAAAAAAACGGAACAACAGTTTACTTTCTTCCGATGCGTCTCGATTGCAAAAAGTGGTGCGGTAGACAGAGACGCATGGCTGGATGGCGCGTCCGGCGAGCGGCTATCCAAAAAAAAAAACTCCTGCCGTTCAGTAAGGCTTCGTCGACCTGTCCACTCCCGTAACCGAAGCCGGACGGATATCTCAATCTGACCGCCTCGAGTACTCATGCCATTGTGTATCCACCGGCTTCACGGAGTGGGGGGTCGGCGAAGGCATTTTCCTGACCAGTGATTTTCGCGCGTTCCAGTGCCAGACTTCGGCCGCCCGCCGCCCGTCCCATGTGGAGAGTGCAGCCGGTCGCCAGTCGGCCGCAGTTGCTGACCGAATGCCGGCACTCAGCAACCATGCAAGACAGTCGCCGTCGCCGGGCCGCCGGTTGCTGTGAGCTGCTCCGCCGGCAAGACGGGCAGCCGGCGGCGACAGTGCCGTTCACCGAGACTGTGCCGTCAGTGTCGCGGTGGCCCGTTTGTCTTCACGCCGTATACTGTAGAGCACAGTAACAGCATTTCATTGTAGCCAACAGTGATGCCGCCCACTGCGGCCGGCCAGCACCGGCGCGGCCGCCGAGTCGCCGGCGTTCGACGGTCGGCAGTCCGAGTCCGGCGATTGCAGTGGCCGGCAGCCGAGCCGGCTGAGGACACCGGCGCCGGCGGCGCCGTTTTTGGCTTTGTAACAGTCCATCTTTTTGAAATATTGGCGCGTAACAGATTTCCGCTCCATGCGGCTGTGCAGTGGTTTTGGCGGTCGTGCAGCCTTTTTCAGCCGACGTGACGTCTGGGAAGGTGCAAGAGAGTGCGACAAGTGAAGCGGGTGCCTCGTGAGAATGGTGTTTGCGTGCCAGCGAGACGCGTACCGGCGTGACTACGACGCCACCGTCGTGTCGTGTGTTGCGGCGGCGGGCGCGAGCGGCGAGTACGACATTGTGCTGAACGACACGGGTGAGTGCGGTGCCGTCGTATCTGTGCGTGCATGTGGGAATAGAGAGGGAATGTTGTGTGTGTGTGTGTGTGTGTGTGTGTGTGTGTGTGTGTGTGTGTGTGTGTGTGTGTGTGTGTGTGTGTGTGTGTGTGTGTGTGTGTGTGCATAAGTGTGTGTGCCGCGGTGTGCATACGTGTACATCGCGGCGGACGAGAGGGTGAGACATGTCATGACCATGATTGCGGCGCGCACGCGTGCTTTGTTGCAATGGCTGTGGCACTGCTGTGGCTCACTCGGACTGCGTGCCACGCGCAGTGCTCTTTCCGGAGGGCGGTGGCCAGCCATTCGATCTAGGCACTGTGAGTCACTCGTGTCGCTATAAGTGCCCGCTTACTACCGCACTCACGTGCCACATGCACGCCTTCGTTGTGTCGCTATAAGTGCCCGCTTACTACCGCACTCACGTGCCACATGCACGCCTTCGTTGTGTCGCTATAAGTGCCCGCTTACTACCGCACTCACGTGCCACAGACGCGTTTTGTGACCCACACTGTGCGCGTGTCGTATAAGTGCCCGCTTACTACCGCACTCACCTGCCACATGCACGCCCTTCAACGCACTCTCATGCACTCGTTGCGTTTCGACTGTGTTTGGGGTCGGTGAAGTCAAAAGGCTCTATTGGTCAGACACACCATTCACGAGAATTCGTCGTCACTTCAGATCGGAGGCGTCCCAGTGGTGCGAGTGACGCGCGCGGGCGACAAGGCAGTCCATCGGACGCGTGCGCCGCTCGAGGTCGGCCAGCGCGTGCGCGTGGAGGTCGATTGGGACCGCCGGTGGCAGCACATGCAGCAGCATTCGGGTGGGTTAGGGTGGAGAGAGGGTGGGGGAGGGGTTGAACTGTCAGAGTCCCTTCGTTGTGGATTGAGTTTGCGCGTGTCTGTGCGTATGGATCTCAAGTGTGTGCGCGTGTCTGTGCTGTTCGGATGTGAGGTGTGTCGGATTGCGCGCGTGAGTGGCTGAGTGGAATGCCTTCGCTGTTACAGCGCAACACCTCATCAGTGCCATCGCCGAGTTCAAATACGGCATCAAGACAACATGCTGGTGCGCCGTTGTGTGGCCCGTTGCCTCTCCCTCCGGCTGCACGTACACGCCTGTACATGTGCATACGCGCGTGCATGCACACATACACACCCATATGTACGAACGCACACGCACGCGCACATACGCACACATACGCACGGACGCCCACACACATTACACTACACACGCAAACAAACAAACACACATTACACACGCACTCTCACTCACCGACTCACTCACATCTCGCAATGGAACAGGCACCTTGGGCCCACCATTTCGGACGTCGAGTTTGAGGGCAAGGACCTTCCCGCGGGGCTCGTCGCCGAGATCGAGGGCGTCTGCAACGGCCACATCCGCAATCACGTGCCCGTGCGCACCGTCGAAGTGCCCAAGGAAGAGCTCGGCGAGGTGCGCTCCCGCGGCATTCCCACTGACGTCACTGGGCCCATTCGCGTCGTCATCATCGAGGGCATTGACGAGAACAACTGCTGCGGGACGCACGTGACGAACCTGTCGGAGCTTCAGGTGGGTCCGCTGAAGGGCTAGACGAGGGCTCGTTCTGATTGTGGCGGGGCTCTGCGTGCGGCGCGTGTGTGCGTTTCACTGTGTGCAAACGGGTGAGCATGCGTGACATTTTGCTTGTTGCGCGTGTATGTGAAAGTGCGCGCGCGAGAGTACTGACGGCTGCTGCTGCGTCCAGGCGATCAAATTCCTGAAGAGCGAGCCCACGCGCGGCTGCACACGCGTGCACTTTGTCGCCGGCGGCCGCGTCCTCTCGTGCTTTGCGTCGATGCTTGCGCAAGAAGCGGAGCTCACGCGCATCCTCAGCTGCGGTGCGTCGGCATTTGCTTGGTTCCCAGTCGTACTACTGGCATTGATTCTGATGTCCAGTCCTTCGGCATTTGCTTGGTTCCTAGTCGTACTACTGGCGTTGAATCTGATGTCTGTGGTTGTGGGAGTGGCTGTCTGTCCTTCGCTGCACGGCTGTTCTGACCGTTCGCCGCTGCCGGCAGGGCCTGACGAGCACGCCACGCGTGCGTCGTCCTTGCTCAAGTCGACGCGCACTTTTCAGAAGGAGTCGAAGACTTTTCTCAAGGAGCTCGCCGAGTTGCAGGTGC
Source organism: Pigoraptor vietnamica (assembly GCA_943704525.1). Classification (NCBI taxonomy): domain Eukaryota; class Filasterea; order Ministeriida; family Capsasporidae; genus Pigoraptor; species Pigoraptor vietnamica. The sequence continues at coordinate 6,042 of CALSCQ010000763.1, forward strand.
GTTGCTTGGACGGCGCGTGATGGGCAGTGTTAAAGGTTCTCCACGTGCATGTGCCAAGGATGCGTTTCTACCGTGGCGGCGTGCGCACTGACGGCGTCCTCCACATTGCGCCAGGGCAAAAGCCTTCCGACGGAGAATGGCTTTGGGAATGTGCATCGGTGCGAGGGGGACCTCGAGTACGCGCAGACGCTTGCTTCGGCCGCGCCCCATTGCAAGGTCCGCGCGGCGTGCCTTTTCGTCGCCTCGTGCTGCGAATGTGTTGCGCTGTCGTGCGTTTTCGTTGTTGTTGAATGCCGTCGTATTGTGGGGAGTGTATGGACGTGCCTGGAACAGTCACTGAGGTATGTGCGCAGGTGCTCTTTGTGACAGTCGGTGGCGTCGATGGCCTGCTGAAGGGCGAGGGTCAGTTCATGCTCTGCGGCCCGGAGGACTTTGTCAAGGTGGGCCCGTGTGGACGATACGCTGTTACGCCGCCTACACTCGTGTGACATCACCCACGCCCATTGCGACAAGTCCCTCTGATTGCCCTTGTTGCAGGCGCACGGTGCGAAGGTCGCTGCTGCGATGGGCGGGAAGGGCGGCGGGAAGGGCGGGAAGTTCCAGGGAAAGGTGCGCCTATGCGATGCATGCCGTGTCTGCTTGCGTGTGTGTGATTGTGTGCGTGCGTGCGGGTGTTCGTTTCTGTCGCCCTTTCTGCAGCTATCGCGCTGTGAATCGCACCGCGCGCTCACACGGTATCCGTTGCCAGGTGACGGACTTGTCTGGTCGCGAGAAGGCCGTCGCAGCCCTCCGAGAAGCGGTGGCCTCGCTCGCCCTGTGAGCCAATGAACGGTGTCACGTGACGCGGGAGTGCCTCGGTTGTGTTGCAGCATGCTCACTAAGACTGCGTAAGGAGCGGCTGCTGCCTTCGCCCGTGTGCACTGCCTGGCGCACTTGAATCACGTCACGCTCGCGCACGCGCGCGCACTTTATGTGCCGATAGCCCCGCCACCGGCCGCCGCAAACATCACGCACGCACGCACGCATGCAGCTCACAAACATCTTGGACAAACCAGCGCCCCACAGCCACAACAAAGCATGAACTCACGCTGAACTCACGCCACGCGCGCACACACGAAGCACTCTACGTTCACCACTCCTGTACAACGCTGTGCCTTCACTCGACGAAGGCGGGTGACTCCTGCCTGTCCGGCGTCGGCGTGTGCACGTCCTTGTTGCGCGCCTCGTGCGCCGCAAACAGCTGCACGAGCTGTCCGTGGTCGTCAAAGCGCTGGATGACGCGCGTGCGGCGGTCGTCGTGTGCGCCGGTCAGCGTGATCGTCTCAAGGGACACCAGACGCCCGGTCTCCCTGGGTGAGGTTAGGGTTTAAAGTGAGGGGTTGCGGTGGGCGCAAAGTGAGTGCGTGTGAGCCCTCTTGCATGCGACAGGACACACGGCAGCACAACGTCAGTCGCGCGCACATGGGGAGTAAGTGTGGGCATTCGGTACGTGCAACACGGGCGTCAAGTCCAAAAAGACGCCCATCTGCACTCTTTCAATCTCATCGCTCCGAAGCAGACCCCTCATCGCGCGGCCACATGCACTTGCCGCACACGCATACTGCCGCAAAGACGCACCTGTCGCACACGTAAACAGTCGCCACGGAATGGTCCTGCTCAACAATCCGCATGAGGCACCTCTCCAGATTGGGCGAGTCCGTCGTCATCTCAGCGACGCCGTGTCCCACCGGCCGCACGCGAAAGTGGGACGTCGTCGTCACTACGAAAATATTGCTGTGAGGAGAGCGTCCCATTTACACACAGCGCTCCCTACGACATGCGTGCACTCGTACACATACACACAAGTGACACACACACACACACACACAAAAAAAAAAAAAAGGGCATGCCCAGTGACACACTCACCGCCATTGTGATCCGTCACCGTCCTGCGCTCGGCCCACTCCCGCGTGGCCTCGTCGAACGCGAACTTGACGGTGCACACGGTCGTCTGCTGTTCCTGGTGGTCGACAATGGCCAGGCGGTCCCCGTGCCACTTCCCGACCCACCTGCGCAACGAACCCAGCGCTCAGTGCGAGACAAGAGAGAGAGCGAGAGAGACAATATATACAAACCGCGCGCGTGCTGTGCAGCGCCCTTCACGAGCGTGCGGTGCAATGTCCGTTCAAATTCGTGCGCAAGCACATATAATTGGAGGTGACTAGACTTCCACGCAATCAACAGCGCACCTCGGCAGAATGCGAAACTCGAAGCCATTAACGGTGGTTGTTGCCGCCGCGCACGCCATTGTATCACCGCGGGAAGGCGTCCCACTGTGCCTATTAAGTGTCACGCTGTGCACAACACAGCCCAGATGACGCGGTCGGCCGCGCTGTCCCTTTTTTTTGCTTCGAACGCGAAGCCACCACGCGACGCTCTCAGACAATTGTGTCGAATTGCGTTGTGGGCGCTTTGACAGCGGCGCATCCGAGGAGCAGAAGGGAATGAATATGTGCCAAGGCAACACATGATGCGGGTGCATGCAGTGTCTCGAAAGTTCTCCAGATGACCAGAAATCTGTCTGGACGGAGTTGTCTGGATTCTTGCTCGGGTGACATGACATAGTTCGTCGTTTCACAGCTCCAGTTTTATATGGCAAGCACTTCCACGCCATACACGCCAATGTCCGCCGGTGCCTCCTGCCGGCGGTTGGCGCTCGCACCCCGCGCGAGCAGGTGGCTGAGCTGTCCCTTGAGCGGCTGCATGCTCTCGCACAGCGCCCGCTGGCCGCCCACGAGCTCAGCCAGTGCAGAAATGGACGGATGCGCATCACCCACGAGAACAAAGTCGACAAAGCGGGCGTCGAGGACCACCGCGCACCAGTCGAGCACCTGAGCGTCGCAGATGCCCAACGTCAATATGTGCAATCTCACTTCATCTCGTGAACAGGAAACACAAAGTACGCGCGACATCGCACCTCCGCAAACGTGGGCACGCGAATAAACAGGCGCCGTTTGAGCTTGTGCGTGCGCTCGTTGGCGTATCGCTCAGCCCATCGCAGCAGAAATTGGATCAGTGTCTGCGCAACAAGGGTGGAGTGAGCACGTGCGCAAAGGCCGTTCAAGATGCACAATTCGTCACGCACCAGAGTCTCGTCCATCGACAGCTCGCGGAGGGCGTCCTGCAAATACACGTCGTTCCGCGGCGCAGACACAATGGCGCACCTGCGATTCGAACAGTCAAGGCAAATAGTTGCGCACACGTGTCACAGATGCGAACGCGTGCAAGTGCAGAGGGTTGAGTACTACAAGTGCGTGAGTGGGATACAGGAAGGGGTCCATGGGCGGGTCCGAGTCCTTCACGGTCATCTTCGTCAGCGACTTGTTGCGCTGCTTGCGATCGGCCTCTGCAACCGCGGGGCATAGGGCCGTGTGAGGGGGGGTTCAGACGAGATTTGACCGCCAATCAGCGAAGAATTCCAGTCTTTCCACACACCCATGCACCAGGAGACAAGAGGCCGAGAAAATTGTCGCGCATGCATCAGGCCAAGCTCACAGAGAGCCTCACATGCACACTCGAGCGTTCTCACCAATTTCCGCAATCTTAGCCGACAGCAAAGCCGGGTCGGCACGCACAAAATGCCGCACGCACTGCACGAGCGTCTCGTCGCTGATGTCGTGCACACGCGAGAGCGCCGTCCCAAACAGGCCGAGCTCCCCTCGCTCGAGGAGGCCGGGTATGAGTGTTGGCACATCACGCGCCGAGACGCACCCAGAACCAAGCAACTGCCGCAGCTCCGCACGCGCAAAGAACCGCCGCTCCGAAAGTATACGTTCGCACACGCCGACGACAAACGCATGCGACAGCCGCGCGCCCTCGTTCGGGGCCACGGCAGCGCCCTTCTTGTCCGCCGCCTTTGCACTCGACGCGCCCGCCTCCGTCGCGGCCTGCGCGCCCTTCAGCTGGCTCTCGTCCACGCGGCCGCCCGTCCGCCGCTCGCCCTCTTTCTCCTTCTCCTTCTCCTTCTCCTTCTCCTTCTCCTTCTCCTTCTCCTTCTCCTTCTCCTTCTCAGCCGCAGCCTCGGCCTCTTGTTGACGACGTGCCTTTCGCTTGAGAGGCTTAACAGGCGGCACGGGTGCAGGAACGGCGGCGGCCGCCGGTGCCTGCGCGGGCTCTTCGGGAAGTTCCGCGCGTGCGCTGGCCTTCCTGCTCGCCATGAACGAGCCAAACAGCGCCGCAAAGCTCGCGTGGTCGGGGGTCTCCGCCGGGTTCGCCAGTCGCGACAGCACCTCCTCCTCTTCCGCGAGTTCCGCAGCATTGCGCGCGCGCCAGTCGGCCAAGTCGGTCCCCGAGGGCGCACTTACGGGCGCGCCGGTGGCCGCCTGCGCAACGGGAGCGTCACGTGGCCACGGCGCTGTGGACGCCGCACCACCCGCAAGGTGCTGCGTCACACGCATGCGGCCCATTGCGTGCGCCAGCGACATTTTCTCGCAGTGCAGCGGCAGCGAGACAACGGCATCGCCGATGGCCGCCACAAAAACGCCTGCATCGTGCGCGCACCGCTGGAGGACACGCGCGGGCAGCGACCCCGCGGGGACATCGTCGGGCGCCGCCGCCGCGATGGCCTGGAGGGTGCCGTACGCCGTGTCCACGACGGCGACGACCGGTCCCGCCTTCACCTGCAGCTGCGCCACTGCCTCGCGCGCAAAACCACCCACGGCAACAAACGCGCCGTCGAATGCAAGCAGCGCATCAGCCGCTTCCGCCGCCGCACCGCGTGCGCGCTCGTCGCCTTTCTTGGGCGTCGTGCCACGCGCGGCGCCGGCGGACACAGACGGCACGATCGCAGCGAGCGAGACTGTCAACCGCGGCGCAACTTTGTCTCCTTTCGCCCCCATCGCGTCGTACACACACAGCGCGCCTCCCTCGTGCAGTACACACGACGCACGCGAGGCCGCATCGTGGGCCCATGAAAGGGGAGTCTTCTGATCCGGCGCGGTGAGAAGCATCGTGCGGTAGTCTGCGCCGCCGAGTGTGTACGATTCCAGCATGACGCCTGACGGAGTGGACCACGCAGACAGAACGGCACCGTCGACGACGCTGACGCCCAGAAACGGACACGCGGTGCGTGAACTCGGAGGTCGCACCAGCGTGGGCGCAGAGTCGGCGGCTCCCACAGACACGAAGGACGCGCCATCTGCGAGGAAAACGGCGACCGACTCGCCCTCGAGCGGGACGATGGCCACGATGGGCGACTTCTGCGCGCGCGACGCAGACGCGCGCTCGATCTCAGAGGCCGACGCCAACCACGACAGCAGCGTGGAACCGTCGCGTGCCGCAAAGTAAGTGCGGCCATCGCATGTCAAGACGGCCTTGTGGGAGATGGCAAAGTCGCTTCGCACGGACCAACTGGCGACGCACCGGCTGTCAGGCACTCGATGCACTTGCACGCCCACGCCCTGCGGCCGAGACGCCGTTGAGAACCGCACAAGCACAACGAAACGAATATGCACGCACCTGCAATGTGACGACCACATTCTCGGGATCAGAGTGGGGCGACACGCCGACGACGCGTCCCCCCGCACGAGTCAACACCGTCGGTTCGCCAAATGTTGCGGCGGACGGTGCGGCCATTGCACCCTGCCCCCTCAAGGGGGGGTTGTGCGCCGGTCAGGGTGGTCTGATGAGGTGGGTATTGAGCGAACAAGGGCGCTATAATGAGCGTACGAGGCTCAAAAACGAACGCAAGAGGCTCGGTAGTGGGTGTGAGGCCAACACGAACGAACGGCCGTGTCGTGAAACGCGAGTGGTGGGCTTATACACTTATCTTGGATCCCCACGTGCAAAGGGGCCTTCCTAGCACCTTGCAGAGTAACAAAAGAATTAACTCGGAGTAACACCGGATCAGATTCTCTTGTTATTGTGTGGCACATAAACTGAGACTTCCAAATAATTTCGCAAAATTTCGCCCGTTTCAAATTAATGTGCTCGGGTTATCCGCGTGCCATAGTGTGGCGCAGTGTTGCGTGTATGTGTGTGTGTGCTGGTGTGCGTGAGTGTGTGCGTGCGCGTCAATGTGTACGTAGTCTCGCTCTCGCTCAATGCCATGCACACGCGACCCACCGCAGTGGCATTGCTTTGATTTGTGTGCGTGCGCGGCGACAAACGGGTCAAAATAACCGCAAAGTCAGTGGTGATTGATTTTTGCCAGCTTTCCGAGGGCTCGTTCGTGGAGGCATTGGTGCTTGGCGCGACTCGTGAAGCGTTGGTGTTTTGCGGTCCCGGTTGTGCACACGCGGCTGCGTCTTGAGAGTCGCCTGTGGCGCTGGGACAAAATGTCTACGGAGGGCGGCGAGGTGAGCCTTGCACTGCGAGGCCCTGTTTTGCATGTGTCTCTGCTGTCGTCATCAACGCATGTATTGTTTTTTTTTTCTGGCCGCATTGTGTGCATGCGTGCGTTTGAAGGTGAATGTTGGCCCAGAGGGTCCTTTCGTTGTCTCATTGTGTGCATGCGTGCGTTTGAAGGTGAATGTGGCCTAGAGTCCGTTCGTTATCTCATTGTGTGCATGCGTGCGTTTGAAGGTGAATGTGGCCCAGAGGGTACTTTCGTTATCTCATTGTGTGCATGCGTGCGTTTGAAGGTGAATGTGGCCCAGAGAGTACTTTCGTTATCTCATTGTGTGCATCGTGCGCTTGCGAAGGTGAATGTGGCCTAGAGTGTCTTATTGTGTGCATGCGTGCGTTTGAAGGTGAATGTGGCCGCGGAGGAGGCGAAGATCAAGGACAAGTATGGCGGTCTCCCCAAGAAGAACGACCTCGTCATGAAGCGCATGAACAAGGCCGGGGTGCGTGGCGATTGCTGTGTGCCGTCTGTGCATGTGCGCGTGCATTGTGTCCGATTCCGTTGATTGTGCGCCTGTGTTTGCGTTTGCTGTGCAGTCGGTGCAAGTACTTGTCCTATTCCGTTGTTTGTGTGTGCCTGTTCGTGGCGTCTGCTGTGGCACGCGGCGTGTTGGGCGAGTGGTGTGAAGTGCGCCTTGCGGCATTGTTCGTCGTGGAATGTGTTGTCTCTGCGCATGGCGCTTTGGCACGCGGCTGAGCGAAGTGTCCGTCAGTCCTTAGCCTTTGGAATTTTCCCACTGTTTTAATTTGTGTCGCGTTGTAGGTTTCCTCTCCCTTCCTCTTCCAACCCTTGCGCGTTGCAACTTCGTTTACTTGCGCTTCTGACCTCCCTCCTTCGCGCTTGCCGTCTGCGCAGGACCGCAAGTACTTTGACTCGGGCGACTATGCGCTGTGCCAGGCCGGCAAGCAGACGTCGAAGCCCCTCGGGCAGGAGATCCCCAACCCGGAGTCGATCCCGCACAAGGACGGCAGCATAAAGCCCAAACACAGCAAGCTTGCCGAGGCGCCCCCCGCGAACTGAGCGCGGGCGGTGTCCGCGGCGGCTTGCAGGAACGGGCGCTCTTGGCCCGGCGTGCGCTGTGCGTTTGCTGACTCTGCGTCGCGTCGCTTCGTTGTTGGCGTCTGTTTGTGTGTGAGGGTGGCTTGCGCTGTTGCTGCGGATGTGTGGTCTGTGTGCCGGTGCGCGTTCGTCGGTGTGACTGAGCGTAACGAGGCGTTGCCGCTTTCCCGAATGCAGCACCACGCGTGCCTTATTGCCGTCGCCATGTGCTGTCGCCGGAAGCTCTTGTGTGCCGTCCCTTTGTGCAGGCTTGCTTGTGCTCTGTGTATTGCTTTGGCACTCAGCGGACGCGCACGTGCCACGCACACACTCTCCACACGCGCACAGCACGAATGCCTGCGCGTCGGCGCGGGTTGGCGTGTTGCGCGAGGCACTGCGCGGCGACCGTTCGTTGCCTGGCAGACTGTGCATTCGCGCCAAATTCGCGTGCGTGCGGAGAGCGTGCTCAGCGCACACCCGCACACTGCCATCACGGTCCTTAGTACGAGGTAGGCGCTCAATAGGCGTCAGAGCACGCCCGCCTTAACGAGGGCGTCCACGAGTGCCGCGGGGTCGTCGCACACGATCGCATCCATCCCCACAGCGCGCGCAGCCTCCACGTTCTCCGGCTTGTCGTCAATGAAGAGGCACTCGCTCGGTCGAAGCTGCGCGTCGGCGAAAAAGCGGTCGTAGATGGCACGCGAGGGCTTGGTGCATCCCGCCGCATACGAGACTGTCATTCCGTCGAAGGCCCCCATCCACCCCTCGCGGTGCGCGGCAAGCAGTGCCTCGAAGGGGCCCTGGGGGTAGTTCGAGAGGACGTACGTGCGATAGCCGCGCGCACGCACACGTTCGAGTGCGCGGAGGCCACCGGGTAACGTCGGGGTGTGCGACGAGTAGTCGGTTGCAAAGCGGCGCATGAGGTTGCTGTGCCAAAGTGTGTGAGAGTGAGACACATGACACGCACGAATGCACGCACACGTACACGCACACACACGCACGACGCACACACTAAGCCTCGAAAGTCAGTGAACACGCACCGGTCAACGTCCGGCCCCAACGCATCCAGCAGCCCGTCGACGCCCACGGCGCCCGCATTGTACGCCTTCCACGCCGCGTGTCGTGTGGCGGCGGCCACTGCGGCCACGTGCGCTGGCTCTGCTTCGGCCGCGAACATGCGACTGGCGATGGCGTGGGGGTTCCAGTCGACGAGCACGCCGCCGAGGTCAAACACGACGCTCGAGTACCGCGAGTGGCGGGGCAATTCGCACGCCGCTGCGTCGCACGTGGCATCGTCACCCATCGCAGCAGTAGAGGCCGCCAGCGCAAGCACGCACGCGAGCACGGCGCCCGGAGCCCCCATGAAGTGTGCAATGCCTTTCTGTCCTCGCTTGGAACCATGTGGGACAATCGAATCATGTATTTCACAGCGTGGAGTCTGAGGTGGATGTTATCGGATCACCCGACGGCAATGTGCTCGGCGTTGTTCACTAGCCACACTGCCGCCGCAGCAGCGTCGTCGCCCGTCACGTCCAGTGCGCGCACGCACCATTCCCGCGGAAAGCCCATCTCGCTGAGAGACGTCGCCGCCTGTGCGCGCCCGCGCCCCTCGGCCGTCGGCGGGGGACACACAAACATGCGCGGCGGACTTGCCACCGCCATGCGGGCCATTTCCACGGCGCGCACGGCGGCTTCCGACGAAGACAACGGCGCTGCACCGCCACTTACGCATGCGTCGCGGTTAAAGCAGCCCTCGACACCGCAGCCGTACGTCAATTGCGTGTGATAGCGGCGAATGAGCGCGGCGAGAAGCTCGGGTCCCGAGGCGGTGCCGACGACCGCGGCGCACCGTCCACACACCGACGCAACCGATGCGCCGCGAGAATAGCCGCACGAGACGTTCGCGCACGCAATCGCCGGTGCGGGAATTGCGCGCTCTTCCGCTGCCGGTGGTGGCAATTCGAAGCGCTGCGGAGGCGGCGTGCGTGTGTACTGCGGCAAGGGCGCCACCGTTACGGGGCTTTGCGAACCGCGCGAAGATGGGAAGGCGCGCTCCCACACGGCATTGCGGAGAGCATCGTCGACGACCGGCACGGTTGCGCGGGACGACGGCGACTGCGTTGCGCGCGCCTGTCGCTTGTCAAACTCGTGCACCTGCGGCAGACAATCGCCACGTGAGCCAACCATGCGCATTGCACAAGGCCAAGCGAGTCCAGGCGATGCTAGACAAACCTGCGAGTGTCGCTCCCAGTCGCGCAGGCGCACCGGCCGCCCACAATCGCGACACTGCTCCGTGCGACCACCGCAGCGGCTCTCGTGCTCTGTGAATCCCCGCAATCGGTCGTTTGGATCGGACGACGGCTGCCCCGCGCGCGTTCGGTTTCCGCAAAAGCGGCATGTCGTCATGCGCCGCGGGCACTCCGACGTCACGTGGGCCGGCACAGCAGACATGTCGCGCAAGACGGTGCCGCACTCGCATGGCACTGGCACGTGACGGAGGGCGGCGTGCTTCGCGGCGGCGGCGGGCGATGGCGTCAGCATGCCGCAGTCAGCGCAATGCACGTGCGAGGCGTCTCCGCGGCGCACGGCGCGCTCGCACACGCCGCAGTACACGTTGTTGCGCTCGCAATAGGCCGAGTGCAGTGGCAGGCGCTCCGCTGGCACGCTTTCGCGGCAGTTTTGGCACACGGACACGGGCACACTTGCTGCTGTCTGCTCACTCCCCTTTGCGGTGGCCCCGGCGGCAGTCCTTTGGGACAACGTCACAGAATATGCACAGCCGGGCACTCCGTACGCCTGCGCAAGCACGAAATGAAGAGGTCAGAAACCGAACAACGCAAGCGTAATTGAAACACAAGCGATGCAGACGCACCCTCACGGCAAGCTCGAGGGGCTCCCCGAGCAGCATGGATGCACGCACGGGAATCGCTGCGCGGCCGCACTCGTCCACTAAAGGCGACGCCACGTGCCACTCCCGCGCAGTCGCACCAACGGGGCCCACATATGCCTCAATGTCTGCGCCGGGGCTCGCGGTGCACGTGACATCGTACTCGCCGTCGGAGGGAAGGGTAAACTGCACGAAACTATGTGAGCAACACGGCGACAATGAACAACGCCGTTATGCGCAAGTCGCAAGCGGTGTAACGCACCGAATGCCGTATATACGACGCGTCTGTGCACTCGGCCTGCACGGGCTCGCCGAATGCGAGGCTCCGTGCCTGCTGCCGAGCTTCTGTGGGTGGTGCGCCTGGCGACACTATGTCCACCGCCTGCGGTTGGCTGGCAGTCAGCAGCTGTGTAACGGCTTTGTAACGGGCCAAACCAAACTGCCCAGACCTGCGCACAAGTCGCGACCACGCAGCGCGCACACCCACCACGTCCGTGTTCGTGAGGGCGCACATGTCCGCGGGCGACAGATCGCGCACGCGGAGGGGATACTTGTGGCCATCGTGCTCGATAACAACAATCGCCCCTTTGCACAGCGCGACATAGCGCGCACTCAGCGCAGCCTCAAGCACCGCCCTGTCAACGGATGCGCCCGCATCAGCACCAATATAGCACATATACGTGCATCCCGCCACACAGCGCGAGGACAGGACGCACCGGTAGTCGTGCACTGCGAGGAAATCGGGGCTTTCTGGCTCGAACGTGCACGCCTCCGCCTTGGGAAGGTCGACCGTACGCAGCACAATCGCATCGCCCGGGGTCACACGCAGCGCCGCCGTCATCCATTGCGGCAGCACCACACGCCCGTCCTCCGCGGTAAAGTCCAATATGCCGCCGCAAACGCGCGTTCGTCGCCCGCGGTGTGCGAGCTCCACAGTAACAGGCGCGTCCTCTCGTTGCGGATGCGTGCCATCGCCGAGAATGCGCGTCAATAGCGACGGGGGCACAATTATCTTATCCCCACAGTTCACAAGCACGTCAGCGGGAGCGCCCTGCGGCACGAGGGGCGCCACCACGAGCTGCGCGCTCACATCCATGGCACAATAGCACAGCCGCAAAGAAAAAACAGACTCAAGAACCACAGAAGCACGCCCGTACGGCGCTTCTTAGCAAGACAAGGAGCGCGTCTGACAACAGGAGGCGCTGTGAGCAGGAATCGGATTGTTTCGAGAAGCATCCTTCGCCAGAGCGTCATCGATAATGCCGCAAATCTCGGCGTAACACGCTTGTGCGATGTAACGGCACGTGACCACAGACGGGAATGCGAGCCGACAAGTGAAATTTGGCTATTTTTCAGCACAGATTCAATTCAACAGCCCGGGTGGAGTTCGTGCTATCCCATGGCAACCGCACCACTTCCGAAGTCTTTTGAGCAAACGGCGCAACAGATCTCGCATAAGGGCTTTGCGTCTCCCATTGTCCCGTGCTGGTGGTGAGCGAGGCTGCCATGTCGAAGGCGGGCAAGTCCGCGGGCGCGCCGGCTGCCGCGGGGCCGTCCCCCGGCAAGAAGAACCAGCGACGCAGCAGCATTGTCTCTGGAAATGGCGCCGCACCGCGCCCCGTCAGCCGCTCCGAGGCAAAGTCGGGCAAGAAGGGCAAGGGCGGCGCAACGGACTCCCCGGACCCTGAGCGCGAGGAGCAGGTGCGCATGCGAAGGGCCGTCTGCAGTAGCCATGGGGATTGGGTTTACTGATGCCCTTGCGACTGAATGCAGGCTGCGCACGACGCGCGCGAGTCGGATCCCTCGCTGGCATGGAAGGTCGTGAGCATGGCGCAAATGGACGAACTGTTCCCGCTGTCTCCTTTGGAGGCCGTCAGGTGGGCTCTCTCTGTGTGGGAGGCGATGTGTTGACCGCGCCACAAACTGCGTCTCTTTGTGTCTGTGTGCGTGTATGTGTATGTTTGTGTGTGTGTGTGTGTGTGTAGGTGCGTCGGGTTAATGGGTTAGGGTCGCTGATCGTTCACAAACCGCAGCAAAATCGCGGAGATAATGGGCATTGAAGACCACGAAACGAATGCGCGGTCCGACATCAAGCTCGACTATTATGTCACGTGCTACTGATATCCGCTCTTCCTCTGTGTGGCGCAATTGTGCGGATATTGGCTAGCTTGTTGTTATGGCATAGTGTCTAGGTGTGGTTGTGTGTCGCCATTCGCCTTGACTCGCGCGCACGTTTGCGAGGGAACTGAAAATGTCGCGCGATCAGACATCTGCGCTGTTTACTCTGTTGAAGGCGCTCTACGACGCACTGCAAGGTGTGTTCAGCCGCGCGGGTGTGGGTTGCCGTTGCGAGTGTCTCACCCTCTCGTTTGTGTGCGATCAGAGCGGACGTTTTCGTTGGCCGAGGCGTTTGGGCAGTTCAAGGCGTCCCTCTGCGACAATCTGTGGACGTCGTCCGACCCAAGCGAGGGCGAGAAGTGGGACCCCGCCACTGCGCGCAAGATAGTGGACTTCGTGGCCAAGGGGTGCGTACGAGGCTCACTGTGTTGCGTGTTGTGGCCATGCCTAATGGTGTGCCGGGCAGGCCGCTCCAACATCACCGCCTGTACCAATTTGTTGCGACGCGACCGCCGTACGCCCCGGAGGTGGCAGCGGACGACAACGACTTTGTGACTGCGCCGACTGGACTTACGGAGGTGTGTGTTTGGGCTGAAGTGGACACGCTGGCGGTGCACAGCACGCTTACACGTGCGGTGCGCAGGATGGTCTGGATGCGAACGGCGAAGGTGCGATTGAAGACGGCATGAACCCTGATGCCGATGCTGCTGGTATGTTCTTTCGTCAGTTATTGAGCAAGCGCTCTCACTGTACTGAGCCGGGTCACATTGTTGTCGCGCGCAGAGGCCGCTGAGCCACCCCCACCGTTCCCCGCAAGTGCGGAAGAGGCGGCGCAGGTGACGTCTGCGCTTGCGGGCGAAACAATCGACGCATTGACGGCAGACATTCGAAACCGTTTCAAGAAGACGGAGAGTGCCGTGTCGCTGCGGCTGCAGAAGGTCGAGAGGGGCATTGGCGACCCCGCCCAATAGCATTGCGCCTCGCTTGCGTGCCGCGCGTCTGTCTTGCGTTGCCGATTTCTGTCTGTTATAATGGCAAATTTGAAGCCGAGTTGTGCTGGCCGCTATCCCCGGTTCCTCGTGTTGACGTGACGCACTCGACACGATACAGTCAGGCCACCAACTGCACGCACGCAGCCTGTTGCGTGTGGGAAGCAAGGTTGCAGAGGTGACAAATTTCGAAACTGACGTCAAACTGCCAAATCCGGCGTCCTCGTGGGAACGAATTGGAGTGACCCCGTCATTTCCCACGTGTTTTCGGGGGCACGTCCAGTCTGATTGCCCGGATGGCACCATGACACTCACCCCACTCCGGCGGTCGAGACTCTCAAATTGAACTGAGCCTGATAATGGAGTGAAAATAGGGACTGATTTCAAATTACCATCGCCGTGGACTGCGACTATGACAACGGTGACTTCAGCGAAAGAGATCCTCGTCCTTGCCAGCAAAACGGAGCCTCTTTCACGCGGACTTGGCGAAGACGCAGTGTTGGGTCGAGTGTTGCTGTCGGCTGTGACTGTCGCAGCGCTCGGCACGCATCCCCTTGCGACACTACTGATATTGCTTTGAGTGATCCGCTGACTGTTCGGTGGCTGTGGGAACGGACTGCGGCGTCCCTGTGCGTCCGTGTGGCTGCCGAGCCGTGGCCATGGGGCGCCCTCCCCGCGCATGAGTGCGCTGCGAGCGGCCTAGTGGCCGTGTGACCGGGCGCGCGGGTGGCCGCCGGGCCGTCCCACGCCGCCATGCTTGCGCCCGACCCGCTCGCGGCCTCCGACATGGAGCTGCGGGTGAGCGTCGCCGGCGCCTCGTTCGAACGCCCGGACAACTACTTTCTTGTCGTCGAGATCAATCTCGGTCCGCGGTATGCCGGCCACCATGAGTCGCAGAAGGGCCGCACGGACGTGGCGCGCAACACGAGCTCGCCCGAGTTCAAATCGGCCTCCTTCCCGTTCCTTCTGCCCGCGGACGCAGAGCCCCGCGACGCGCAGGTCGTTGTGGAGGCGTATGCGATCACCGTGGGCGCTGGTCCCGACGCGCGCGACCAGGTGCGGCCCGTGGGTCGCGCTTCGTATCCCTTACAGTATGCGCACCAGAAACTCGTCGCGGGTGGGCGCGCGTCGGCCGCCCTCATCATTGTCAATCGCCTCGAGTCCGACGGCATCGACGTGCACGTGGGGCGCGTGCGTCTGGACATGCAGCTGCTGCCGGCACAGGCGAATCCGCCCTCGCGGCCGAGCCCCAACGCGCGCAACGGGCGGCAGAACACGGGCGCGTCGTCCGTGTCGGTGGAGAGTCCCCGGGGGCGCAGCAGCCGCGCGTCGTCGCACAGTGGAGACCTCTCTCCGCGGCGGAGCCAAGCGCCTTCAGTGCGAATTGGAGGTCAGTTCGCGTCTTGAGTTTACGTTGGGGCTGTGTGTGTGTCTGTTACAATCGCCTCTCAACTCTGAAATGCCGCGCGTGCAGATGTGTTGTCCGAGCCGACTTCGCCCACCGGTGGTTCCACTCGCCGCATGCTGGAGAACGTCGTCACGCCGTCGTCGCCCCTCAAAATGGGATTCCAGTTTCCCGCGTCGTACCATCCCCCGCCGCCCCCGGTGCGTGCGTGCTCGTGCGCCTCTGAGCGTTCCGTGAACTCGTGCTCATGCTCCTCTGTACCGTCTCATGTGCGCAGGTCGACACGTCCTCAAGGACTGTGGTGTCGCCACGTGACCGGTCGTTGCCTGTGTCCCCTACATCGTACATTGCCGGTGCGTTTCATGTCTGTGTGTGCGTGTGCTTCGATGTGGCGTGCGTGAGTAGTGAGTGCGTGCATGCGTGCGTGCGTTAGTGTCTTTGCGTGATGCGAGTTGCGCCTGGGCTGAGCGTGAGGGTGTTGCAGGCAACTACGAGCAAGCGTTCGGTGCCTTTGTGTCCATTCCGTCTGGCTTTCGGGAAGTGGTCATGTTCGTGCACAGCGCATCCAACCTCCCCTCGCGCGACGGGCAGCTTCCCGCCGCATTTGTGACGGCAAAAACGGAGCGCGAGGCCGCGGAGAGACAGCCCGCGAAAGCAGCCACGCACGCCGCAGAGCCCAGCTGGTGCGACGTTCGTGCCACATGCATTATCTTCCTCCTCGTCTCCCCCCCCCCCCCCCCCCCCCCCCCCCCCCACACACACACACACACCACACACACACACTCACACACACACCGTTGCTAACGTGAGCCTCTGCGCAGCAACCCCGTGTGGGAGGAGGTGCTGATTGTGCAGGTGCCGGAAGACGCGGTGGCGCGCGGCGAGGGCATTCGGCTGACCGTTGCGGACAACGTCAGCAAACGGTGTCTGTCGCGGTTCGACCTCCCCGTGGGCAGCCTCACGCCCTATCATCAGTATCCGCATGCATTGGAGGATTTGTTGCGGGTCCTCAACGCCGTCTCGCGCATGTGTGTAACCTACTGCCTGCTGCGCTTTCCCTCTGCTTCTACGCTGTTGCCTTGACCGCCGTGCGCAGATACAATCTCGATCTCGTGGCGCAGGATAACCCCTCGGCCCCGCGCCTCCACCTCACCGTGGTGTCGCGCACGGCCGTGACCTACCCCGAGGTGAAGGTCACGTGCGAGCTGCTTCTGCGCGGGTTTGTGCGCATGCTTGCATCGCACCTTCGGATGGTCGCCGCCATCAAGATTGTGGCCGACGGAGCCGATTACAAGCAGCGCGTGAACCTCGCGTGGCAGCACCCGGACAAGGCACGTCACTGCATGGGACCCTGCATCCTGTGCCTGTTGCGGCTCTTGTGTGTCTGTGCGTGTGCGTGTCTGTGGTTGTACGTGCGTGCGTGCGTGCGTGTGTGCGAGTATGTGTCTCTGCATGCCTGTGTCCGTGTGTCCGTGTGTCTGTATGCGGGCTTGCGTGTGCTCACTCTCTCTTTTCCTGTCGCGCAGTACTACCTGCCCCGCGTGCCTGTGATCCAGCTCGTGCAGATGCAGCCGGACCACTCCTGCTTTGACGTCGCCAATTTTCGCAACCGAGGGGACTTGACGAGCACGCAGATTACGCTCGCCGTGCCGTCGACGAACCAGCCGCAGTGGAATCACGTGTTCTCGTTCACGGAGGACGAGGTGCGTCCGTGCTTGACAGCCTGTCGCAATTGCGTGTGCGCGCCTTCCGTGCTTGTCGCTTGCTCACGTGATTCGCTTGCAGTCGGTCCTATTTGCCGACCGCGCGTGCCTCGTAATCGAGTACTACACGGTGCCTGTGGGCGACAAGGCCGGCGACGGCGACACGGCGCAGCGCACTTTTGCCGGCTATTCTGTGCTGCCCATGGGCGAGGCGCGCAGGCAGGAGCTCGCCTCAAGCGTCGTGAGCATGGAGGTGGCCGCCATTTTCGGGCCCGAGTCGTCGCCGGATGCCGACGCGTCGATCGTTGCGATTGACCTCAAGCTGTGGTCGGGGCGGGTGGGTTGGACTTGGGCGGCGTCAAAGTGGTGCGCCACTGCGATGTGTCTCTGAGGCGCTCATCCTTTCGCTCCCCGCAGTCTGATGCTGGCGGACAGCCCCAGCGGACGTCGTCGAAGCTCTCGCACAGGCAGAAGAAGCAGCTGTCTGTCGACATTCGGCGCGCGTCGCAGGATACGGTGTGTGCACTGCTCTTTCGGCCAATTCGCGTGCCATGTGCGCATCCATGCAACGAGCTTGGTATTTATTGTTCTCGTTGGGTGGTGATGCAGGATGGCGACCGCGTGCTGCGTCGCACCACGACGGGCGAAGAGGCGCGGCGGGACGTGGCGTCGACCGCCCCGGTGGTGGCGGGCAACGGCCGCCCGCACATGCCCAATGGCAGCATGACGGCGGGCGTCGTGCCGAATGGGCGAGCGCTCGGCGGCCTCGGTTCGCCCACCGCGCGAAATGGCGCGGATGGCGAGTCGATGAATGGACTGACGTCGCCGACGGGGCGCAACGGGGGCAAGGCGCTGTCACCGCCGTCGTACCCTGGCACGGACGCGCTGCCGCCGCTCGATGCGATGGGAAGCCTGCTGCCGCGCCCCTCCCCGCGCGGGCACCCGGGCGTGCCGTGGAACGCGAACAGTTCGCAGCGGGACGCGGACGAAATCCTCGGCGCCATTCTCAGTCCGCCCGCGAACGGCCCGATGAACGGCTTGCCTGAGGCCGATGGTCCCGTGGACGAGCGCGTGGCGGTGCTCTTGCGCGACGTGGACAGCAAGCAGCGCCTCATCAACCGCTTGCTTCGCGAAGTCGACGAGCGGACGGAGGCCGTGCGCCGCGTGGGGCAGGACGTGCTGCAGCTGCGCGAACAGAACGCCATGCTCGAGGCGGCGAACGCGGATCTCCGGCGTGCCATGGCCGATCGCGACGCGGCGATTGTGGAGGCCGCGCACGGGACTGAGCTGGACACGCTGCCGCGGGATGAGCTCGTGCGGCGAATTGTCGCGCTGAGCGGGCGCTACCAGCAGGAGGCCCAGCGGTGCGCCGAGTACCAGCAGCGCACGCAGCAGCTGCAGAATGTGCTGATCAAGAAGAACGAGGCCGAGAAGCGCTGGATTGAGCTCGAAAAGGCGCACACGGCGCAGGCGGCGTACGTGCAGAAGCTGCAGGTGGGAGAGAGGGAGTCGTACTTGTGGTGCGCGTGGCCCTGTGTGTCGCGACTCCCCTAACCTCAACGCGCCGTTGGGTGGCTGCAGGAGTCCGTTGGCAAGTCGTCCAAGTACGAGCAGACGTGCAAGCAGCAGGAAAAGGTCATTGTGCGCCTCGAACAGATCATTGACAAGCATGTCAAGGACGCGCACAGGGGTGGGTCTCGCGTGTATGTGTGTGTGTGTGTGTGTTTGTGTGTGTGTGTGTGCGCGCGCGCGCGTGTGTGTGTGTGTGTGTGTGTGTGCGTGCGTGTGGTAGTGATGGTGGAGCTCTATCGGCGCCGTCCCCCCCCCCCCCACCCCCCCGGCTTTTTGTCCTTTGCTAACTGTGGGTGATGGACGCAGGCGGCACGGGCGGCGCGCCGTTCAACATTGAGATGGAGTCGCGAAAGTACCTCCAGGAGGAGAACGCGCGGCTGCGCGAGCAAATTCGCACGCAGCAGTTTGGGCCGGCGCAGGTGCGTTGCGGCAGTGATCACACGTGGCGCAGTGTTGCGGACTGGGCGCGGGTGGTGTCTGATGTGTGCGCGTGACTGATGCAGGGCGAGGACGGCAAGGGTGCGGAGGGCGCCTCTGCGGATGTGGCCAAGCTGCGACACGAGCTCGAAGCCGAGCGACAAAAGTGCGTTGTCGTCGTTGTCTGTGAGTTCTCACGCGTGTCTCACACGCTGCTGTGCACCTTGCAGGAATTCGAGGCTCCAAAGCGAGGTCGAGCTTGCGAAGGTGCGTGGCTGCGCCTGTGCGGGACACTGAAGACAGCATTCGTCGCTGACACGGCCGCTTGTGTCGTGCAGGTGTCTGCCGCCGGTCGCATGGACGACGACGAGCGCCTCATGCTTATGCTGCGCGTGGACAAGGCCGAGTCGCGCGTCGCCGCCCTGGAGAGTGAGGTGCGCCCATTGCGGCCGCAGCACAGCCTGTAACGTCCCTCCGTATCACCCCAACCGTCCCGCTTTCGCTTTGTGCCCCTGACGGCGCCTCCATGCCCGCAGATGCTCGCGAATGCCAAGACGTACGCGAAGCAAATTTCGGACCTAAAGCTGCAGCTGTCGGAGCGGAAGGCGCAGAATCTCCGCGGCGGGGCGTCGAGTGTGTCCCTGGACGACATACAGGTACGCACCCCCCCCCCCCAAATCATTGCATCTCTTGCTAATCCGCTGACTTCATCATGCGCGTTTGTTTGACCCCTTGCAGAACCCGCCTTCGCGTGGCCCAACGCCGACGCGGATGCAGCCGGTGCGCCATGCCACGACGGGCGCGCAGCGGAGGCCGTCGCCCCAGCTGCAGCCACTCAACCACTGATTGCGCGCATGCGTTTTGCCTATTTCCATTGCGTGTCGCTGCGTTTATGAATTACAGCGCCCGGTGTGCCACAGTGCTCAGAGCAACATGGTCACGGGG
The DNA here is from genome assembly GCA_943704525.1 of Pigoraptor vietnamica. NCBI lineage: Eukaryota > Filasterea > Ministeriida > Capsasporidae > Pigoraptor > Pigoraptor vietnamica. Next base: position 25,498 of record CALSCQ010000763.1, read on the forward strand.
TTCTCGATGTAGCCCTTGAAGGCCTGCAGCCACTGCGCGCCCACGGCCCCGTCCACGACGCGGTGGTCGCAGCTGAGCGTGAAGCTGGCGACCGTCGCCACGCCCATGCCGTTGGGCTGCGAGTCGTCCGGCACCACGCGCTTCTCGCCGGCACCCACTGCGAGGATGCACGACTGCGGGGGGTTGATGATGGCCGCAAACTGCTTGATGCCGAACATGCCGAGGTTCGAAATGGTGAAGGTGCCGCCCTGAGAAAGTTTGTGGGGATCCGCGCGTCAGACAGGCAGCAATTGCGAGTGGCACGAGTGTGGCAGGCACGCTTTCAACAGTGACAGTCGCACATACACGCTCCGACTGTGCGCAGGCACGCTTTCAACAGTGACAGTCGCACATACACGCTCCGACTGTGCGCAATGCCTGCTCCCCGTGTGGAGAGGGACGTTACCTGGAACTCGTGCGGCTTGAGCTTGTTGGCCTTTGCGCGCTCGGCCATCTCCTTGACCGCCGCGGAAATGTCAGCGAGCCCTCGCTTGTCCGCGTTGCGCACAATGGGCGTGATGAGGCCGCTATCGGTGCTCACGGCGACGCTGATGTCCACCGTGTTGTACCTGCGTAGGAAGCGATGGACATCATTAGTGCGGGCACTAGAGCACCGGGACGCACAGCCACCGGCACCCACTGGCGGATGGCGGTGTCCGTCCAAGACGAGTTGACGGCGGGCACGCGGAGCAAGGCCTTGGCCGACGCCTTGACGATGAGGTCGTTGACGCTCAGCTTGACGTCAGAAGACGCGTTCAGCTCCTGCCGCAGCCTGCGCGACACACGCCGTATCAAACAGCAGCACAAGCGCACACGCCGGAAACTCCCATACACTCCCTGTGCGACACAGTCAGCAGCGACGACTGCGTAACTGATGGCTGAGGCACTGCCGCACAGACACGCACTTGAGCAGATTGTCCAGCTTGGCGTCGACGGTGAGATAGTAGTGCGGAATGTCGCGCTTCGCCTGGAGCAGCCGCGCGGCCGTGATCTGCGCACGTGCCACTCAGCTACTGCAACAAGCAGCAACACCACCCTACACACTGCAGCGCCCGCGCCGAGACAGGTCACCGCGGCACGCACCTTGCGGACGTTCGAATGGGGAATTTCCGTGTAGTCGCCGCCAGCGGCAGCAGGTGCCGCCGCCGCCGGAGCTGCGGGCGCTGCAGGCCCTACGATCATACGTAGCAGTGAATACCACACACGTCCTTATTGCCGTTCCTCCATACCCCTTCTTCCCACACCCATCCCTTTGCCCCCCTCTCCACTCGAACGCTCGCTTCGACACGCCCATTCACACCCGGATGCACATCGAATTGCCACCTGCCCACCGACGTCGAACAACAACAACACACGTTGTGTGTCCATGCACACACACAAATTCGCACTCGAAGCCAAACCTCGCGCACCTTTGGCGGCCGCGGCCTCCACATCCGCCTTGACAATGCGCTGCCCGGACGCAGAAACATCCGCGAGGGAAATGCCCTTCTCCGCCGCGAGGCGCTTCGCCAACGGGCTCGCAAACACGCGCGAGCCCTGCTGCGCCTGCGACTGCTGCGGCTGCGGTGCCTGCGTCTGCTGGGGCTGTGCCTGGGGCTGTGCTTGGGGTTGCGCCTGGGCCGGAGCGGGCGCTTGCTGCGGCTGCGCGGCGGGCTTCGCGGCCCCCTCCGCCGGCGAGTAGTCCTTGAATTTGGCGACGTCGTCCTTGTTGGGCACAATAATGCACACGGGCTGCGAATGCGCCGGTGACGTCAGCCCAGGGTGCAGCGGCACACTCAAGGCATTCGTGCAAGCGGCCATTTCGTCGAGTCGTTACAATCGCTCGTTCACACGCACGAGATACCCCCACGCCCAGTGACCACCAGCCAACAGGCACACAGCGCACTATAGCACAGACAGCGCGCACGCTGATGATCACATCCTCCAGCATGCGCCCAGCCGCACTCCGACACCCCCACGCACCTTGCCGACGACGACGTCCTTGGTGCCCTCTGGGACGAATATCCGCGCGAGGAAGCCGTCCTCGACGCTCTCAAAGTCCATCACGGCCTTGTCCGTCTCAATCTCCGCCAGCGTCTCGCCCACGGCCACGGCGTCGCCCTCCTTCTTCGCCCAGCGCACGAGGTTGCCCTGTGTCATGGTCGGGGAGAGCGCCGGCATCACAATCTGATAGTGCTTGGGGAGCGCACCTGCGGCGAGGGCCGAGCGACTGTCAGGCTGATTGGACACATAGAAGCGCCAGAGCTCCTCTTCACGCACTCGGCGCGACGAACAGAGGGCCCACTCACCCGCAGAATACGCACGGAAGATGGGCGCTGTGATCCTGCGACAAGCACACAAAGTCGCGTCAGTGCGCCTCCCTCACAGCCACGTCCAAACAGTCGCAGTCTCACCTCGCGCGCAGCACCGGCGCGGCATTCACCGCTGTGGGCAACACGGCCACGTGCGTGGCGGCTGTCTGCAGCGGGCGTGTGCAGCGCCGTGTGGCGGTGGCCATGGCAGGGCGCGCGGCCCTTGCCACCGCGGCAAGGCGGGGGCGCGCAACCGAAAGCATCCTCGGGATGGGGCCGACGGGCGACAGACGGCGGAGCTCACGCAGAGGTAAAAGGTAAAGTACGGGTATCTTCGTCGCTGTTTGCGAATATCTCGACGCGCCACTCGCACTTGTAGCGACTGCGGGGGATTGGGGATGCAAACACGCGCACGCAAGGGGTGGGTGTTTCGCCCCGCACAGCTGATTGGCTGGCAATCCATCTGGCTCAGGGCAACTGACGGACGCACATCAACAGTCAATTCATTGCGGCTTATTCACCAGTGCCTGCGCGCACCGGCGACGGAGAGGTCCACGCTCGCCGTCCCCGAGGACACTGACACGTCGTCGTAGCCGACAAGCGCGCCAAACACAGACGAATCCACAGACTCGGTGGACGGAGACCACCTGCCCGGCGCACTTCGGGGCCACGGGGGTGCCGGCGGCGCCTTCGCCTCCACTTGCGTTGGTACGAATGCCGGGCGCACGGCCACAGCCTGCACAAAGGCAGCTTTGCTTGCCTCGCGCTTGATGATCTCTCCGATGGAGCGGCAGCGCTCGCAGTCGCCCACTGTCGCCTCGCACGTCGTGTCTGCCGAGGGGCGCGTTGCGTCGGACCGGTGCGCGAGGACAGCCTTGATTTCGCTCAGCGATGCCTCCAGCCGCTCGAGACGCTCAGAGAGCTCGCTGCCAAGCGCGCATGATGAGCACAAATGAACGGAAGCTGACGTGCGGTTACAACAACAAACACACCTAGTGTCCTTCGTCGCGCGGTCATCCACTCGACTGTCAGAGTGCGCAGCCATTCGCACAGCAGGCTCCGAAACAGGGCGACCCTCCGTGCCGTCCCCGCGCCCCCCCTCGCCAAGCATTGCCTTCAGCTGCGATGCGTAGGCGACCGATCTCCCAAGGGCGCTGTCTGCAGGAGGGGGCGGCGCTTGCGGGCGGTCCCGCCGTGCGCTGCCATCCGAATGCTCCGCGGGCTCACTCGGGCCCACCGGTGCGCGTGCCAGCGCCTCCGCCACGGCCCTCTCGATGGCCGGCAGGAGCGTGCGCGATATAAGCTCAGACACCTCGAGAGAATCGTCAGCGCCGTCTGCGCCTGCCGTGGTCCCCGGCGCCGCAAGAGTTCCCGAGCGATACTGCTGCATGGCCAGCAGCATGTTCTTCAGAATTTCAACGGGCCCTTCGCGCGGCCGGGACGGTGGTGCCGGAACGGACGCCTGTGCATTCCTCGCCGCGCGCAGCCCATCCCGCGCTTCGATCGCCGCGAGTCCCTCGGTGTACTCGCGCACGGCCTCCGCGGCGGCGCGCGCGCGTCCCTGAGCCGCGCGGGATGTGACGCGGCGGTGATGTGGCGAGAGGGAAGCATCCTCTTCAAGCGTCCTCCAGGGCGCTCCTGTGCCACCCATGCCAGCGTATAGTGCCTCTGTGCCTGAGCCTGAATCCCTCCGCCACGATCGCACCAGGCCCTCGGTCGCGACCGACGCCACGTCCGAGTCTCCCCAACCTTCGACAACAAGCGCATCTGTCACGAGCGACCGCCCATCGTCCCAATCTCCGATAGCTGCATCGACGCCAATGTCGCGTGTGCGATGGACGTGTGCTGCGCGAGGGGGACTCCGGAATGGCGCCTGTGGACTGCGGCGGGGGCGTGTGTGCCGGCCGTGCCTCGCGAGGTACTCGTCAAGCGCCTCCGACGCCGTCCCGCGCGAGACCACGGACGCGTCCGAGTCCGCAAGCGAGGGCGGCGCGCGCGGGTGCGGGTGAGACGCCGGCATGGCCGTACGCTGCCGAATGCAGCTGTGTTTTCATTACCATCGGCACAATTATGACCCGCCTGGCGGATGTCCGCAAGTGGCGTGACCTCCGCCCCCTGTCGTTTCTGATGGCGGTCACTCCCCGCGCAGGACACCCCAAACCACCGTCAAAAGCCCTTTGCCTCTCACTTGGAGCGGAGCAAGTGCAAGTGCGACCACACCACAGCAAGCCACAGAGCGAAACCCTGTTGGAAGAGCGCCGCGGCGCAGTCGGAGGAGGAGGAAAATGACCCGTGGGTAGCCTTTCTTTTTTTCGCTTTTTTTTGCTTTAGGTGGGCCATTGCATTTCTCTGAGCGAATTGTGTGCAGGCGGCAACCAGCGTGACCTCGCCCGCGAGAAGACGCTCAAGAAGCAGCTGGACGCAAAGAAGCACTCGTCGGCCGCTGACAAGGAGGGCAACAAGGGCCTCACACTCGAGCAGCGCAAGGCCCGGTGAGTGCGCACGTGACCTCGCCCTCTCTCTAATGGAGACGCTCTTTTTGTGCGTCCATTTTGTCTCCGTCTGCGCGTGTTGGGCCTGCTCATCACTGCCCTTTCGCCTCCTCACTGTCGTGTTGCCGTCGGCAAATGTATTGCAGCTCCCTCGTTATGTGCATTGAAACGTTGCGGGCCATTTCTGACCTCGTAATTTTCTATGGCGACAGTGACGCGGAAATTATGCGGCAAAAACAACTGAAGAAGGCCGCCGAAGGCGAGGGAAAGTGAGGCACTGCACGGCGCGCGGACCCGGTGTTTTGGAGACAGCGGCGATGGCCGACGCATTTGAGGCTTTCTTTTTTTTTCGCTGCCGTTGTCTTTTGTTGCGTCGGTGGTTGGCACTCCCGACTGCCGTGCGGACTTTCTTTTTTGTTTTAATACATCCTTTCTTGTTTTAATGCACGCAAAACGAGCCAGACGACGCGCTGTACACCCTCACACGTACGAGAGGCCGCTCTTTTGGCGGCCGTGGAATTCGGACGTCTCAATCTTGACAATTTTTTCCGGCCGTCCCACCCATCCTATTTCCTGGCTCGTCGCGCGCGGATATTCGCCCACAACGCCAGTCGCCGAAGTCTCATGCTCGGGTTTCTACGCACAGCGGTCCGCATGAGTGACACAAGTGACATGCTAATTGCAGTGAAACCCCAGAAAAGCTCTCAGTGCACACTCACGGGTGATGACGACTTGTTTTCGCCTTCACCGCGCATGTAGCCGTAGTTGTCCTGCCTGTGACAAAAAGAGCACAATTGAGTGTGGCCGCTAGCAGGCGCAGGGTTCTCTAACGTCAGCAAAGGACCACATTCACGTACACACACCAGCGGCGGGAGAGGTCTGCCTCGAATCGCACTTGGTTCTTCCAAATGGCGTCCTGATGTACGACGTTCTGGTCGAGCGTAATCTCGCCCTGGCCGCGCTCGAGGGCCTTGGCGTAGCAGTTTGTGTGGTACGCAGACGACGATATCCGGGGAGGCGACGGCTGCGACACGCGCTTTGCGGACGCCGCGCCGCCCTTGCTCATTTTCGCGTTTCACAGTCTGCGCCGAAATCGTACGAGCGAAGCGAAGAAGATTCAAGCTAAGGAAAAATATAAAGGCGACGCTTTTTTGTTCCACTTCATTTTGGGTGAAGTGGAATTTTTGTTGAGCGTCGGTGTCACGGCAACCGGAGTTTCATCCGGGGTGAATATATCACGTGATTCGCTGGTGGCGCCAAAGCGGGCGCGCCAAAAATTGAACGCAAGTCCGCACACAGCAGTCGCGTGCCTTCCGTTTCAGTCCATGCAAACGGGCACACAGCGCCATCGCTGTTTACCCTCACTCGAGCAACTCGAGCGCTGAGACCGCCTATACTACGCTACCCGCTGCTGTCCGTTGTGTCAGTGTGCGCGTGCTCTGCGTGTTACTGTGCGTCCATCCAGCGCAATGGCGTCGCCCGCGGGGCGCATACTGGCGCTTCCCGCGGGCTTTCGTCCCGAAGGCGCGTTGCTCTCAGAGGACCTCTCAGACGATCTTTTTGCGGATGTGCGCGTGCGCAGCCAACGTCAACAGGATTCGACGCGCCAAAAGCGCGAGTACGCAAATGTGCTGTTACAGCTGTCGCCGGACGGGACGATGGTTGCCGTCGCGCAGGACGGACCGGCGGAGGATCGGGGGCGGGCCGTTGCGTCGTGGGTCATCAAAGACAACGTGGAGAAGGTGTACCACAAGAGCAACTCGTCGGCGTTTGCGTTTGATCTGAAGCGCCCCAAGGACCTCTATGTGTCGGTGGAAAACGCGAAGGGGAACTTCCGCCGATTCGTGCGCGCCGTGTGCGAGGCGAATGGGATTGCGCTGCCGCCCTCCCTTTCCGCGGACGACGGCCTGTCGGAGGCGGTGCAGCGGCGCCCCTTGATCAACGTGAGCGGGTTCGTGCCCAAGGACAACTTCAGCGCAAGCACCCCGCCGGTCAACAGGCGACCCCCGGTGCAGAACACGTACGGTCGCAAATATAACTTCACGTCGGCGCCTCGCACGTCGTCGGTCTCACGCGGGACGGCGCAGGTACTTGCGGCCACTACAACTGTCGACGTCAGTGACCCCGTGGCACCGTCGCCATTCCTCGCCGCACTCACGGCGTCGCCACCCAACCGTCCGCCGCTCGGCAGTCCCAAGCGGCCCAGTCCCTCAGAGCCGCGCCCCACCGCTGCTTCCATGTGGCCATCGCGCACGCCGATTGGACCCCCCACGCGCGGCGCGGAGCCGACACCGCGCGCGACGGATGGGCCGCGCATGGCCGGGTTCCGCAACATTGGCAACAGCTGCTACGTGAACGCAGTGCTGCAGGCGCTGCTGGCCGTCCCCCCGTTCGTCGCAGGCGTGGCCGATGCGTCCGCGCGCTTTGTGGCTTCGGGTCGCTCGGTGGACGCCGCCGTGCTCACGTCCTTGGGGAGCCTTGCCGGCCGCCGCATTGCCGCGAGTGGTGGACAGCGCGCGGAAATCCCCCCCGAGACGCCCGAGGCCGTGCTGCGGGCGGTGTCGCGCCGCGTGTCGCGGTTTCGGGGCTACAAGCAGGAGGATGCGCACGAGTTTCTCGCCGCGCTGCTCGACTGCCTCGCCGCGGATTGCCGGGCGGTCGCGCAGCCGCTGCCGCCGACGCCCGCGGGGGAGACGGCCACGCACGACGCTGACGTCACGGCGGAGTTTTCTGCGGAGATCAGCCACTCGATCACGTGCATGGGCTGCGCAGTGACTTCGAGCGTCAAGGAGTGCACGCCGATCATATCGCTCGACCTTCCGGACGGGTGAGTCGGCTGCAGATGGCCTTGCCTGGTCGCTGGCTTTGTGGGCTGACTGTGGATGCGCAGGAACGAACCCACGTCGATATCCGCGATGCTCGGGGGCTTCTTCCGGGTACGTCGCACTGCTGCTGTCCCCTTGGCCCAGCTGCGCTGCTCACCCATTTCGCGCGCAGGATGAGCGGCTGGAGTACCGCTGCGAGCGATGCGGCAACACGCTCGGCGCTGTTGCCGAACACCGACTGTCGGCCGCGCCGCGTGTGCTCGTGCTCCACGTGAAGCGGTTTCGATACGACACGGAAAACTCACTCCACGATCGGCGGCCAGACGACGTGTCGTTCCCACTGGAACTAACCGTAGGTAAGATTCCATGCCCGATTGTACCTGTTTGAGTCAGTGTGTCTTGTGCGTTTGCGTTTCCGGTTTATTGACGGCCGTGATGCAGATGGCTTCTGCACGGCGGAGTGCAAGATGCCCGCCAGCGCACAGCACACACCCGAGTTTGTCAAGGCCAAGCGGCCGCTGAGCGACGCAGAGATGCCCCGGTGAGCACTCTGGACCTGTGTCGCGCGCATCACTGCCCCCCCCCCCATTGTGTGTCTGTATCATCCCACGTTCCTTACGGCCGAAGTCGCGTCACAGGGGAAAGCGACCTGCGGCGGCGGATGACGATGATCGCGCCGTGCACCGGAGGCTCGACTTTGCCGCAGAGCAGTCCTCAGAGGTACGGTTGCGCCCGAGACGCCGTGCTGTTATGCGCGTGCTTTTTCTGACGTCATGTTGTCAGCAGGATGGCCTGTCCCGCACGGAGGAGGAGCAGCTGGAGTGGGCCCTGCGCGAGAGCCTCGCCGACGCAAACCGGCGGAGAGAGGGTGAGGAGTGCGCCGTGGCGCTGTTGATGTGCTGCCTGTGCCTTACATTCCCTTTTGCAGAACACGACGATAGCGACAAGGAGAACCGCGACGCAAACGGCGGCAAGCGCGGCTATCGGCTCGCGGCGGGCGTCTTCCACCTTGGCCAATCCGCCATTGCGGGTGCGTGGAACGTTGATGCACACACGATGTCGTCTGTTGGTGTTGACCGCGCCTGCCACGCACCGCAGGGCACTATGTGTGCGACGCATTCGACACCCGGACTAAGAAATGGCTCACCTTTGACGATGCATCGGTGCGCGAGACCACATGGGCGGCAGTGTCGCGCGCCGGGAGGAGGACGTCCGCCTATCTCCTCCTCTATGTGCGAGAATGAAGGAGGACATCTGTGTGCGAGAATGAAGGAGGGCATCTGTGTGCGAGAATGAAGGAGGACATCTGTGTGCGAGAATGAAGGAGGACATCTATGTGCGAGAATGAAGGAGTCGATGGACAGAAACGGGCACTGGAGTTCTCAAAGCAATAATTTGTTGATGGACAACACGCGTGCGTCGCGCCTGGCGACGCTGCGCTGTCCCATGCCGCCGCACGCGCCCTGTGCACTCGCAGTGGCAAACGGGCGCTTGACGCCGCCAAATGGACGTCGGTGCATCTTCGGCGATCGAATCCCAAGAAGTACGTGCGCAATCACGTCGGAGTATCGAGGTCAGCGCTGCCGTCGCCGTCACCGTCGCTGGCCTCCTCCTCCGCGCCTGCGTCGTCCCGTACCTCCCCTCGCTCTCCGCCCTCCTCCGCTGTGCCAGTGCTCCCCTCGGCAACCTCGGCGTCCACATCGTCCGCAGACGGCCGCGCGTGCGTGCGCCCCTCCCCGTCAATGTCATCGGCTTCGTCTGCGTCGCCCACAATCGCCTCCTCGGCCTCATCGACGTCCGCCACAGTCGAGTTGTTGGCGGCGAACACCAGGCCCGGCGCGTCCTGCACACCCATGGGGATCGCAAAGTCCTTGCACACGTCGTAGCGGCCGCGCAGGAACTCCTCGATGGCGTCCTCGGTGCCCCGACTGCCCAGCACCGCAGCCGCCACGCACCGCTCGTGGCGCTCGCTGTACAGCAGGCGGAATCCGCGCGCGACGTCCCCCACTCGGATGTGCGCAAGGGTCGCCGGCTTGGCCTGCAGCGAGTGCACGAGCACAAACATGTCGAGGCACAGGCGGCGGCTGAACTCGCCCTTCCACAGGCTCTGGTACCCGAGGCCCGGCGCCGAGTTCGCCTCGATAAAGTGCACGCCCAGCCGCGCGTCCACCATGAAGTCCAGGCCGACGAGGTGGAAGGACCCGCGCCGCCGCCGCAGCCACGGCCGCGCGCTCTCAAACAGCATGCGGGTGACGCGCTCCATGTGCGGCACGAGCGTGTTCTGCACCCAACCCGAGGGCGCCGGGCCGCCCGGCCCTTCGACGTACGTGCGGAACTGGTCCATCGACCACACGTGCGCGGCGCCCTGGTACCCGGGGACGTTCGTTTGTATGTGCGAGTTGGTGAGGTGCGCCGCGCGGTTGGATGACGCCGGGTCAAAGCGCGCGAGGGAGCGGCGCACAAAGCCGGGGCGGAAGAACACCGTGTAGGGGCTGGTGCTGCCAATAAGCATGAACGCGCTAAAGGAAGTGTGTGTGTGTGCATGGGTTGAGTATGAGTGAGTGGTAAAAGGGACGGGGTCAGACTCAGGTGAGCTGTTGCCAGAAGGGCATCGGCAGAAGCAGCTGTGCGCGGGCACAATAACGCGCCGCTCACCGGAGATCGAACTTGGAGCCTTCGATGAGAAGGGGGTCCGCAATGTACTCCTGCACAACGTCCGATGGAAGCGCCCGCGCCACGCAGAGGTCGTTGTACGTCGCACGCAGTTCCTCCGAGTTCCCCGCCAGGATGCGGATGCCCTCGCCCTGCTCGCCCACCCGCGGCTTCACAATGAAGCGACGGCCGGCGTCCATCGACGCGCGCAGCAGGCGGCACTCGGCGTCGTCGAACGTCACGAACGTCGCCGGCTGAATGCGCGCTGCGTCGTAGCTGCAGCCCCGCGCGAAGGCGAGGCGGCGCTTCGTCAACACCTGCGTCGCCTTCGAGCCCGACAGGGAGTCGTACACGCCCTGCACAAAGCTGATCAGCGGCGTAGCGCGCACGCCGCTGTCGATCATGTTGAGCAGGATGCGCATCGACTGCGACCGCATCGCATAATACTGGCGCGCAATGAGAAAGAGGGGCAGTTTCCTCGTCGCCACGGTCGTGTTGCGCAACGGACGACTCGCACGAAGCTTCAGCTCACGAAACGCCTCGCTGAACGACGAATAGCGCGGCGTGTGATAGTGGTACAGGTACTCGCGCGCCAGCAGCGCGGCATTGACTTCGGCGCGCGGCGTCGGACATGAGAAGGTTGCGCCCGCTTCCCCGGCAGGCCCCGCGGGCCCGTCGGCCGGGGCAGACGCACCTCCGCCATCGAGCACTCTCCTGACCGCAAAGAGGGCCGCATCGACAGTTTCCGTTATGTGCGTCGAGGTCTTCTCACTCGTGGTATTCTTCAGACTTGAGGGGGATGATTGGGGCGATTGTGCTGCGCTGCGCAAATGACTTGCCGTGAATGTTACCACTGACAGCGCAGCGATCACCAATGCAATGGTGCGGCGCGGAGTGCGCGGGCACGCCATTGTTGGCGCCACACGCAATCAGGAGACACAACGCATGCAATCTTTAGGATCATGCTCATGAGCGTCCATCTGGGCACAAAATTGTGGTCGCTGAAACGGGTGTGCCCACATGTTGTTGGCGAGCCACACTTTTGATTGGTCCATTTTGACAGTCCGTACAATCATTTCTCGCCACGTTCGCCCTGAGAATTCTGTTCCGAGTGCGCGTCAGTTTGTGTGCGAGCTCTTTTTAGTTTTGCGCGAGTCGTTTTTTCGTTTGTGAGAGAAAGTACGCATATTTCTATTAAGAACGAAGAGAAGGAACTCCACGGGAGAGCTGTGACATCGTAATTGTGTGAGTGGAAGTGAGCGGTATGTGTATGTGTATTGTGTGTGTGTGTGTGTGTGTGTGTGTGTGTGTGTGTGTGTGTGTATCTTTGTGTGTGTGTGTGTGTGTGTGTGTGTGTGTGTGTGGACGTTATCAAGCTGCAAAATATGATCCGCTGTGGATTTTTCTAAATCTTTTGGGATCACATTAAACTTCTGTTCTATAGAGAAGGGGCACACATAAAGTACGATAACAGACCTGTGATTTAGCAAAACGAAAAAACAACACACATCAAATGAATCATACAAACGAGCAGCTCAGAGATTTGGTATCTTCGTACATTATATACATAGCTTCGGTATTAGTAGATAGATGTCACGAAGATATTTAAATGTAAAATTCTTAACAATCTAGATACACAAGGCAGTCATAAGGAAATGTCTTGCGCGACTGGTTACGAAGCAAGATGCACTGCCCCCCCCC